>CM035807.1:111224807-111282307 GCA_020466095.1 Chlorops oryzae
GAAAATTTTGAGGAATTCTTTCTAAAAATATGTGCTTCTTTTAAGATTTGAAGGTGTAGAGAATCTTTTTTTTTATACTGACCGATAGCAAGCTGTTCACAAGCATCGCTTCGGATCTTTATTGTATTTCTTCTGAAAGCAGCAATATTTTTATATGTTTGACCATGAATTTGTCGTAATATTGTCGCATTCGATTCACAATTTTATTAATTCCAATATTCCACAACTTCGCCATCAATCAGTAAATGGTACAAACAGTGAAGCCCCGAGAACTGAAACACCTCTCTTCACTTAAGTACGCTGAACATATTCTTTTAGTTATACATAATTTTTTTATTCTTTTATTTGCAAAACTGCTCTCTGCGCTGCCGGGTCCAGTCAGGCAAGTTTCCAGGTTTGGCCAAAAAATGTGGACGTTGAAGTGAAGTAAAATAAAATGAAAATCATTTCGCGAAGACGAAGGCACATTCGAGAGCTGTTTTTTCTCTCAGAAGCAATTCGATAGTCGGCCTGTTGTATTGACATTTGGCATGATAAATTGTTGCGTCGCGTAGTAAATTTGTGTGACGCATTCATTCCGACCACAAATCGGTACATTCGCTTATTCAGTCAGTCAGTCATTCAATCGTTCAATCGTCCATTCGTTCAATTATGCACGTCCCTTGCTATTTTTAAGATAAATCACAAAAATTATAAATCTCGCAGTAGTCGCCATACATACTTTGGAGTGTTCGTTTACGTGTGTGAAATTTTAATTGAAAAAAATAGCAAAAATCAAACCGCAAAAGTGAAAAAAAATCATAGTTTCTGATATAAAGTAATTATTGGAATAAAAAATAATTTCATTTAAAGTTATTATATTAAAGTGGAGATATGAAAGTCACAACTGAAAAGTAGTTCAAAGTCACTTGGCCATATGCGATGTGTAACAAATGGCAGACAAAGCAATAAAGCAATAAATCAAAGCAAGATGCGACCCACGCAAAATCATGATTTTTTGTTTTTGAACGAAAAACTAGAAGAATTTCTTTTCATTCATTAAAATATAAACAATTTCTTAATGAACTCTGCACATTCACAAATTCTCCTCCAAAATTTCCCCAGTGAAAGCAATTTAAAATATTATGTGATCGCTTTGCAGTATCAATAATCGAATTAGAAAACAATTCAACAGAGCAATATTCCAAAATATATTAGGGGTATTCACAAAGGTGTCGGAAAATAGTAAAGTCGGAAAATCGGAAAATTTTAGCTGCTTAAAAAGTTGTGCAAGATCCAAAAAAAAAATTAAAAATTGTTTAAGAAGTCGCAACGTTTTTAACACGCCTTTGTGAATACCCCTATTGTTTCCTTCTATAGAACAAATTAAAACTCTTCGGTTTGTAAAATGCAGTTTTCCAGAAATATATAAAAATTCAAAATTGACCTCAGAAGCCTTTTAGGCTACAAAATCGATAGTGAAAAAAAGGCATTATTTTTATTTAGGTCGCTTCAAAATTTGGTGGATTTTAAAACTTTCTCGCCTTTTTTATGAAGAATCAAAAAATTGAACTTTTTTCGCTCCATTGCATAATTGACACTATCGAAACTGAAGAACAATTTAAAATTCAAAGCCAAAAATAACAAGTCGGAAGCTGCAAAATTATGCCAAGCTAACAAAAGATCAAAACAAAACTCAAAAGAACATATCGGCGACTAAAGTGACATAACTCAAAATTTGTGATGCTGTGGATCTTGTTCAAAAATCACCCGACTACCTGTACAAAAAAATCGAATCCGTTATTTGCAGGTCTCGGATTTTGTTGACTTTTTTTAAATTTGACGCATACTTTCGGGAGTAAAAATTTTGTTCAACTCACATAAAGCTAAGATTCAAATCGATTTTTAACTTCAATATGCATTTTTTTGAAGTTAGAAAAGCGGTTTGAAGTTCGATTTCGCCAAACTGATTCGCAAAATGTTGTTAAGAACAAATTTTGGCGCCATAAAGTATGCCTTACATTTTGAAAAGTCAACAAAATCCGAGCCCTAGTTATTTGTATTATAAAGAGCAAAAAAATAAAACCGCTGCCATTTTTGTGGCTAATGATTCGATCAAAGTTTTCTTTTCATTGGCCAACATTAAATCTTTAAAGAGTCATAATCCAAAATAATACAGCAATAATTTCGTTTAAAGACGCATCCAAAAAAACCCTTTTTTCCAAAAAGAGTAAAAAGCAAATCTCATAATCTTTCTTATTTGAGCTTCTGAAAAGCTCTTCTTCGTAATAAGCATGAATCTATTTTTTTTTTTAATGTGCTATTAGCTCAAAAAGAGTTCGCGTTTTCCGAAAAATAACAGAATTTTCAGTTGTGCCACTTTAGTTGCCGGGGTGCGATAAGCGACATTCGTGCTCGAACAAAAACCTTTTGTTCAATTAAGCGAGAAAGATTCATTTTGAAATGCGTTTCAATTATGCGGGATTGTGCCGCGCCATCTAGTATCCATACTAAAATCCACGTAAATATTTAAGCTAGTTTTAGAACCATTTAGTTATGCTGGACCAGTGTTGCCAGGTTGAGGGATATTTCTCATTTTGAGGGAATTTTTGCAACAAATATTGTCAAAAGGAAAAAGGGGATTTTCTTTGCTTTGTTGAATACGATAGAGGGTTTTTTCAATAATCGATACAAAGCCCTAAGTGGATCATCCACATTCGAGCAATCTTCTGCGAGCAGCTCGGCTCGATGCAATGCTCGATCGTATGTGGTAATGTTGGTTGATGAATTGGCTCGCTAACATGACCTATTACGATCGAGCATTGCATCGAGCCGAGCCGAGCCGCTCGCAGAAGCATGCTCGAATGTGGATGTGATAACGAACTTTTAGTACGTATTTATTATTAATATGTATATTATACATATATCATATTCTATATTTCTTTTTGGGGTTGTAAAAGGAATTTTCAAAAATTAGAAAGTTGGGCGTGGCCGAAATTCACCTGAAAATCAAATGGGACATAAACCAAATTTTTCATGTATGCTTGGTCTTGGTAATAAACAGCCTCTCCAAAAATTTTAGCGATCGGCCTATAATTATTGTTAGGAATGAAATAAAGTCAGTTGCTAATTGAACCAGAACCTAAACGGAGTTTTGATGTCTGCTAAGACACAACAATTATAATTAGGGGTGGCAAACGTAAAATTTCTATAAATACAATATGCAATTTTACGCAGCTACCTTAAGGTTTTAATGTTAAGAAATATAGCGATGACCAACATTTTGTTCAGGAAAAATATGTTTTTGTTTGAGGGAATTTTCGTGGGAAATTTCTATCGGTCACTGAGGGAAAAAGGGATTTTTGTTTGGTTTTCGAGGGAAATTCGGTTCTGAAGTACTGGCAACACTGTGCTGGACAACCTTTTAGCAATGACATGAACCAATTCTATTATGAATATTCTATAGCTTATATTTATTTATACATACCTAAATATGTATCGATACATATTTAGGCACTCCAAAATAATGTTGCCAGAAGTGAAAATTCTTCTCCAAAATGAAGAATTTTTTCCACATATTTTAATTAAAAATTTTAATATTACGATTTCCAAAAAGAAAATAAATTCCATAAAAAAAAATCTTCGTTTTGAAGGTTTTAGGCAACACTTGTAGATTTTTATAATTATTTTTCTAAAGGGCAATATATGTGTATGACGGCGTTTGGGCTGTTTTTGCAGATCTCTGTGCGATATAAAATCGTTTCGAACGTTCTCAGTCTTGACAAATCTATCATTAGGGATCGGATTTTACATATTTCAAAAAAATTTTAAAAATATGTAAAATATGTTTTTTAAAATATTTTAAATATTCTTCAAATTTGAAAAAATATTTAAAAATATGTAGAATATATGTTAAAAAAATACGTCTTATATTTTGATGTTAACATCATATTTCTGACTTACTTTGAACGCATATTTCTGAGCTGCATATTTTTTAAAAATTGCGGACTCATTTTGGACTCATAAATATAAACACTCCTGAAATGTTTGATGGGTTGTTTCAAAATATTTAAATTTAATTTTTTTTAAATCTAGTTAGTGTGGAGAAACTGACGTTTCGGTCAAACATGAAAAATGTGATGAAAATGTTTTTGAATTCTGACAGTTGGTGTGTGAAATTTATTGTTAATTGCAAACGCCTACTGCTCTCATATTTCTAATTTTTGAAAATGTTAAGAAATATGTAAAAATATTTTAAAAAATATTTCGTATGCAAATTATGTTAAATATTTTAAAAAATAAAATATATTTTAAATATGTAAAATCCGATCTCTATCTATCATCATAAACACATCTAGTCTAGGGGTATTTGCAAAGAATTTATGAACAATGCCAATATTTGCCATCGTTTTGAAAAAATGAATTTAAAAAAACAAGGCTATGTAAATGAATAGTTCATTGCTGACATTATTCAAGCCCAGCTATTCCCTGAAAGACTTTCCGAATATCTCTGAAATCTGCTTCAGAAAAAAATCCGAAAACTCTCTTCAAATTGGAAAATCCCACAAAAAAACAACTCTGAACCAATTCACTACTTAAGTTATATATACATACTTGTGTAAGTGATTAGATCTGATGAATTATAAAACAAAAATCCAGTAAAGAATATTTTTCCTTGAGTTTATCAGATTTTTCGAAAAATAAACCTGGCAGCACCGCTCCAAGCACTATGAGTCAACAAAGCTGTTTACCAGTAAATGCCAAAATGTCGAAGGCGAAGAAGGTTTTGGACGAGGCTCGCGAAACCCAGAATCGGGAATTGGATTTGGTTGAAAAGGGCATCAGCTCCTTCGAGGAGCTGCCCGGATTGTGTAAGTAGATTCCCTGAAAAAAATATATACCAAATTATTTTTATTATTATTTAGAATTAGTTTTCGAAAATTCGAAGATTTATTAATAGCACGTCGCATATTGTATACTTAAAAAGTGACACAACTTCAAATTCATGGTTGGTAGAAAAAAATTTTCTAAATTTGTAAAATATTTCGAGCCGTTCAGTGTTAATAAATTGAATAATTTTCTTATCATATTTTTGAATGAATTTCATTGATTAGGTCTTCCAGAAGATCGTTTTTCGCCCAGAAGAAAATTTGCCCAACTTCATAATTGTGTGGGATTGTATTTTGAGTTGTGTCGCTTTCAAAGTATCATTGCCATAAGATGTTTTGACTCGCAATGAGATCATTAATAGGCAATGTAGCCACTTTTTTTTGGACTTTTTGGTAGATTTATTTAAAAAAAATAAAAAAATTTTTATCTGAAATAATGTTAAATAAAATAAACTAAAAACTTTTTAGCTACCATCGATTTTGTGAAAAATATTCAGTCGTTTAAATTTTACGGAAAAATATTGATATTTACGCTTAAGTAACTTATTATGGTTGGTTGCGTATCAAAGCCAATACTACTATCTATCAAATTATGCATTTTTCAAGAAAATCCAGTTTATTTCGGAGTTTATTTGTCCTGTTGGGACATGAGAGAATTTTTTTTAAAATATTCTTTCTACAGGGTGTTCCATACTGAATGGATAAAAAGGAGGTGATAGGAGGAACCCATACAAGCAAAAAATTGTAAAGAAAGGGGGTCATCTTGCACTCTAAGGAGCTAGAGGCGCGGAAATAATTCGACTAAATTGGTGAGCATACTTTTAGGCGGATATGTAAAACTAAAACACTATTCAGAAATTTTTAAATTTCTTAGATTTTTCTATTTCTCATGCCCGCCTAAAAGTGTGCTCAATAAATTTGATTAAAATAACTTTTCTGTAAGTGAGGAGCACCAGTGAAAAAACCAAAATATTGTTTTTTGCATGTAACTCCTCAGGGGTGCATTTGCGACCCACCCTGCCATACGATTTTTGGTCCGTCTGGAGCCCCCTATCACCTCCTTTTTTTTTTATCTATTGAGTATGGAACACCCTGTATATGGCTTAGAAGGTGCTTCTTAATCAATGTCGGACTTTAACTTTTTTTACATGTTATTTCCCATAAATCTAACCATTAACTCCAATCGCTTCTTTTCTCTTCCAGTCAACATGACCAATATAACACGCCTTACACTCAGCCACAATCGCATAACTACCATCAATCCAGGCATTGCCAATTTGCTGAATTTGGAAATTCTAACGCTTGCCAACAATCAAATACACGAACTTCCCGTTTCGTTGTCCTCCATGCCAAAGCTAAGGATTTTGAATGTTTCCATAAATCGATTGGATAGTCTTCCGCGCGGTTTCGGCGCGTTCCCAGTACTCGAAGTCTTAGATTTATCCTATAATAATTTAAATGAAAAAGTGCTGCCGGGCAACTTTTTCGGCATGGAAACTCTACGTGCATTATATTTGGGCGATAATGATTTCGAGTACATACCCAAAGGATTGGGTAATCTGAAGAATCTTCAAATTTTGGGTATACGCGATAATGATCTTCTCGAATTGCCACGCGAAATCGGAGAATTGACACGCCTTCGGGAGCTGCACATACAAAACTAATCGCCTTCAGGTTTTGCCACCCGAAGTGGGTCAATTGGATTTGCTCGGAAGTAAGTCTGTAATGAAAATGGAAGAAAATCCCTGGGTACAACCGATTGCCGAACAATATTTATTGGGAATCAGTCATGTCATTGAATATATTAACACGGAGACCTATAAAATGTAAGTTGACGTCATTATTTCTCCAGCTACGATTTCAGTTCAAATCTTTTTTAATCCCCGCAGAATATACAATCGGCATATTCAAAGTGGACGCAGTGGAGCACTACCTCCAAAGGCGGATAAAAGTAAAAAGGCTTCAAGAGTGCGTGCTTGAGCAATGAGCAAACACTCTACATAGTCAGTAGAATTCTTTTTGTGCCTTACTGTATTAATGTACAACTAAATGTTATTTAATAAGATAAATACCACATGCCAGTTGAAACCGGAGTCCGTAAC
Organism: Chlorops oryzae; assembly: GCA_020466095.1. Lineage (NCBI taxonomy): Eukaryota > Metazoa > Arthropoda > Insecta > Diptera > Chloropidae > Chlorops > Chlorops oryzae. The sequence continues at coordinate 111,231,778 of CM035807.1, forward strand.
TGGAATTTACCTTATTCAAATTTACTAATTTTTTTTAAAAATGTGTGTTCAATATTGTGTATTTAATTTATGTGAAATAACTTTTATATCCTAATACCAAAGTGCTGCATAATAAAGTGTTGTAACTGAAAAAAATTTGAAATATTTTTGGAGAAATTTGGAGAATTCCTCTAAGTAGTCCCCCAAACTCCTTGCTGTACCGACTGAAAGTAAATACATAGATTGTTTTCTAGATCATAGAATTATTTTTTTCGATCGTCGACATTTACTTTGAAAGTGGTCTAACTCCATTTTTCTATTTTCCGGTTCTGAGCGGATTTGAGGGAAATTTGAAGGCCGTGGGTTAATTTAGTTTTTGGATTCGTGTTAAGCTACCCATTCTAAAGACTTCGCAGTTTTGCTGGGTGGTGGCGTGTGCTGGGTCATGGACATGCACCACTTAATACCTCGAAATAGAAAAATAGAGTTACACCACTTTCAAAGTAAACGGTGCATTTTAATGGAAAGAGCTACTTTATATCGGATAAAAATGGCAAATCATATTAGGCCGATTAATAAGGTTTCATCAAAACTGTCAAGTATGAATGAGTCTATCAATGATATATTAAGTGGCCATAATAAGGTTTCATCAAAGCTGGTCAAGTTGAATGAGTTAAATGATATAAGTGTGCCTCGGAATTTGAATATGTAAAAAAATGAAAAAAAAAATATTCAAAAAGTATTCAAAAAAATTGAATAAAAAATTCAAAAAATTCAAAAAATTTGCAAAAAATTCAAAATATTCAAAAAATTAAAAAAAAATATCAATAAAATTTTAAAAATTGCAAAAAATTCAAAAAAAAATTTCAAAAAAATGCAAAAAAATTGCAAAAAATATTCAAAAAAATTCAAAAAAATTCAAAAATGCAAAAAATACAAAATATTCAAACAAAAATTCAAAATATTAAAAAAATTCAGCAGTCAAAAATTCAAAATTAGTTCGATTTAGTATGCCTATTAAAATTTTGAATTGTGAAATTAACAAAAAAAAAGTGAATAAAATATTCAAAAAGCAAAGTTCAAAAAAATGCAAAAAAATTCAAAAAAATTCAAAAAATTCAAAAAATTCAAAAATTAAAAAATATCAAAAAATCGTAAAAAATTCAAAAAAAAATTTCAAAAATAATCAAAAAAAATTCCGATAGAATTAAAACTCTTCAAAGACATTGCAAACATTAAGACAAGGATTTAAAAAAAAATACAAAAATTTACAAACAAATGCAAAATACAAAATATTCAACACAAATTCAAAATATTTAAAAAATTATTCACAGTCAAAAATCAAATTAGTTCGAATCTAGAATTGCCTATTAAAATTTTTGAATTGTGAATTAACAAAAAAAAGCAAATCAGTGAATAAATATTCAAAAAAAATTCAAAAAATTCAAATAATTCAAAAAAATTCAATATTCAACTCAGCTCTTATAATACGTTTCTCAAGGGAATTTGGATAAGCCATCCAGATTCCGATAGAATAACTCTTCAAAGCCGAGGGCAACATTAAGACAAGGACCTTAAAAAAGCTACTTACAAACAACCCACAAAAATATTCCCAGCATAATTTTTAAAAAATTAAGTAGGGATGGATAGTGCCAACCAAGAATTGTTTTTTTTATTTCGAATTCCGAAAAGTTTAAGTTTTCAATCATTCTATTCGAAAACTACCACTGCACTTTATAATGCTTTGCTCTGAGCGAATTAAAACGCAATATTCAGGCGTGTGCTAGAATTCGAAACCTGACGGAATCGGAATTTTAGTCAACTGAAATTTCATATATAGCTCATAGACAAGGGGATAAAATAGGGCTCTGTGCAATTAAGAACCAATAGCAGTTCCGAACCAACAAAATCTCTAAATTCTATATGAAATTTGGGTAGTTTTCAATTCTGATTCCTTCAGCTTTGGGATTCGAGCACATGTCTGATTGAAACAAAAAAAAAAAAAAGGCAATCAGACATGCTCTAGAAATCGAATCCGAATGAAAAATTCGAAATCAATGTGATTTCAATAGAAGTTTTAAGCTATTTCGAATTTTTTATGGGGATTCGGATTTCTAGAGCATACCGATTAACCTGTTTTGCATGAAAAATATAAGCATTTCGACCAGACGTAAAAAGGATACTAAACCATATAGGAAACAGCGAAATCGGCACAATTGATAGCAGTTCCAATGTCAATTGTTCAAAAGCCATTGAAAGCATCAAAAAATATAATACATTTGTGCTTAAAAAAAATGAAGAACTTTCAAGGTCTTAGCTCATAATATTTCAAGCAAACAGGATGCGATTTTCAAGGATTTATAATTATGAAAACTTTTAACAGTTAAGCAATAAAATTACCTAATTCCTGCTCAGAATGGCTGCGACGTGTTGTGACCTTTAGGACCGTTTATCGTGGAATTTCCCTATACAAATTGAGACGCTTGCTGGTGGAATTTTTCAAAAACAATCTTGTTGTGTGTGTGTGTGTGTGTGTGTGTCTGTGTGACTGCCGAGTATTCGATTCTACCGAATTTTGTTCCTCTTATGTACGTTCGACTTGAAAATATCGTCAATCGATCTTATTCGAAATTTTGAATTAGCCCATCGCCAGAACCTAGATCAATAGTAAAATACAAGCGTTAATATATTTTTATAAAATAGTCACATTTTCTTTATTCTTTTCATTTCATTAACTCCATTTTTCTTATTATCGTTTGCTCCACATTTTTATGCATATGTACCATTAAAGGCACAGCGCACTCACTTCAAAGCTTCTTTCTTAAATCGCACTCAATTTAATTTAATTTAATTTTAATTTTAATTAAATTCAATTAATATCCATTTAAAGTTTCATTTTACTGAGAGAGGGAGAAAGAGAGAGAGAGAGGATGAAATGAAATACACACGAACTAATAGTAATTATATCTTTTGAGTATGTTCATTTTGATTTTTCCTTTCAAATTTTTTGTGTTTTGTGTTATTTTGTTGTTGCATTTTTGCATTTTTGCTTTTCATTTTGCATTTGTATTTTATTTATATATTCAATTTTTTCAATCAAACTTTAATACTTAATACATTTAACTTAACTTAAACGCGTGAACGCCCGTGAACGCGTTCCTTTTGCACTTACAGTAATATGCACTTCTCTTTTTTTTTTTAGTTTAATAATTTGTTATGTAATTTTCATTTATATATGTTGCTTTTGTTTTTAAATGTAATAATACATAATATTTATAGATTTACTTTATTTACATAAATAGTTATTAATTTTATTTTTTTTTAGTTTTATAGTTTACAAGTGGTATATTTTCATTTTTACTTTTAACTTTTATTCAAAAATTTTTCTTTTCTCTTTTATAAAAAATACATTTTCACTAGAAAGACTTTTTTAAAAAAAAAAAAATAATTTTTGATCTAAAATATAAAGGATTTAAAGCCCAATGTCCTCTAAAATTGATTCTTAAACATAAATTCTAAGAGAAATAATTAAAAATAACAGTCGCAAGCGAAGGAGTTTTGACGAGTTTGTTCCTTTTTAGATTGAGAAACTTTTAAGGTCACGGCAACCGCAGATTCTGGGGTGAGAAAAAATACGGGGAAGCGAGGGGAACTTTTGTCGCCCGTACCACCCGTACGCTTCTCACCCATAAGCTACGAGTTGCCGCGCCAAAAAAGTCTTCTAATCTAAACACGGATAGTCAAGAAAAATCTCGATCTCGAGTTGAAAATTTCTTCGTAAAAATTCTCTGTCTTGGGAGATGAAGTCGAGATCTTTTGGAGGCCTTATAGACCCTTTTAACGTACATATGTATAACGGAAAATTCGTTTTTCTTACATGAGTTTAACGATTCACGACAATGTTGCAAATAGTAAATGCTATAAATCGTTAAAATTATGTGCTTAAAGGGTTAAAACCCAACAACTTTAGTGCCTACAGGCTTTGCATTTGATACATCTACATCTTAGAGCACATTCTCCATTGGCAACTTTCGAGTTCAAGTACCAAAAGTTTTAAAATTATTCATTAATAAGCCTTCTTAAAAAATGTAATCCAAGAATTTAAATTTAAAAATTTGTCTCCATCATAATTTCTTTTAAATTAAAGGTTTTAAGGGGACCTTCTGGTCTAGAATTTTTTGAAAATTGATTTTTTTTTTTAAATATATTTCGGAAGAGTAGACTTTTAAGAATATGCTGGCAAAGTTTCGTGAAGATATTGACAATATTTTTTTGCTACAGCCTTTTTAGAAGGTGGAGACAGCAGGCAGCGCGCTTGATCAAAGCAACTTTGAACGCGTTTATCTCAAAACTACTTTTTTTGACCTGGTGTGAATGAAAACAAAAAAACCATCGAACCGATTTGTCTGGAATTTTTATATGTTATTCATAACATCAATGGCTATGGCCCGAACTAGAATCGAATTTTTATTTCAAGAACTTCATATTTTTTCATCAAAAAACTGGTCAAAAAAAGGGGAGTTTTTGATGGTTGAAATAAAAAATTGCGCCATTTTGTCAATTTAAAAGAAATTTTTTTTATTCTAGTTCCTGCCATAGCCGCATTCATTCTGATTAATAACATATTTTTGTTTTTTTTTTTCGATTACCAGAACTGCCAAAATCTTTCACACCAAGGAGGTACTTTTTCAAAGAGGGTCCACTTCAACGCCATTTTTAAAATACAAAAAAAAAAAAAAAAATTACAACAACATTTTTTATTTTTTGTCAATAAAGAATATAATAAGCCTGCATACTTAGAAAATCGTTTTTTATTTGGCTTAATACCAAAAAAAAAATCATGAAAATACCCTAAATTTTCGTGCTCTAGACCAGAAGGTCCCCTTAAGTGATGTTCAAGTGTTCGATTTTCTTGTGGAGATAATGAATTGGATTGAATTTTCGAAATACATAGAAAATGATTTGTTCGTGGCTTTGTTTATTCTTAAATTTGTCAAATGAATAATTGTTCTTTCGTTTCCGTAGCCATGAAAATGAAATGAAATTGAAATGAATTAGTCTTTGAATGTTCAGGAAAAGCCATTTCAAACAAGTAGACTGTCTACTTGTTCGCAAAATTTTAATACAGTTTCCGCTTTTAACCCTTTGATTGTTTTTTTTTTTTAATCTGAAATGCTCTTTTTTTATCGATTTGATTTCAAATTGATTTTGAAAGGGTTAAAGCGTTTAAAAGATTTAAAAAGTGCGATAAATTTGGGAATTTGGATAGTTATTTGAAGAGTTCTTTTAACTCGATAAAATTATAATTAAATTGATCAAAATACCACTACATTAAATGCTAGATATTTTTTTTTAAAGACCCTTTGTCTTTTTAATATCTTTTAACGATTTTCATTTTAGCTTAAGGATTACTTTAATAATATTTTCTGATAGAAAAACTAGTTGTCTTTTTACACAAAAATAAACTTAATATTTTATAAATAGTGTAGCAAAAACGACAGAGCGACACTCAAGCAACATTTAGGAAAAAAAATCTAATAAATTTCAATATGTATGTATATGTCTTAATATATATATATAATGTATATATATATTTATATGTGTATATATATAAATTTCTTACTGTTTTTTTTTTACAATTTTTCTAATAAATTTCCATTTCTTTTGCAATTGTTTTTCTTTCTGTCTTTCTTTTTTTTTTTTGATTTTGATTTTCATTTTTTTACGGTGTAACTAAATTTTAAAGTAAATGAAATACGTTAAGAAGTTAAGAAGAAAGATCAGACACAACCGAAACATTGTAAAAGGATTCAGTTAATCTTGAACAGAAAATTTGTGAACTTCTGCAAGAAAGCACTGAAATGCCTTTAAGTTTCAGCTGCATTCTATGAAAGCTTAAAATTAAAAATATTACCAAAAAAAATTTAAGTCTTAAAGAATGAAAGAAAGATGAATATGGACTTAAAAATAAGTCCTTATTTCAGTGAAAAAGTCAGATATTTATTTTGTAGTTTCACTTTCAGCTCATACAAGAGATTTGATTTTTTTTTTAAATTTATTTTTTTGAATTATCTTTAAATTTATATTGTATTTAAATTAAACAAGCAAACAAAATTGAACTCACATTGAATATTAGTTCATTTGGTTTCATTTTTGTCGTTTTATTTTCATTTGATTTTGTTGTTTTTGTTGCTATGGCGGTTTTTGTAGCATTTGTCAATTTTTGCTGCTGTTGTTCTCGTTCCGAATTGTTTGGTAGTTTTTGTTTTAGCTGTTTTTGTTGCTTTTCTTTCTGGTCATGCAATTTTGTCTGTCAAACTTTATTGTTTGGCTGGGCACGTTTGGTTGGCGCTTCATACGTGCCACGTCCAAGCGCTGCATATGCATCTGCATATAAATCAGGATTATGCATCGATGACGGACGACTATAGTTTGCTGGTGGCGGAGCGACGGCTGGTTTTTTGAAAAATATTTTTAAAAAGAATTTAATTTAAAAAATGTATCAAATTTATTGGATTTTTTTTTTGTATGAAGAGATGACTTCTTTAGTAAGTAATGCCTAAGCTATAGTTAACTGAGAAGAGCTTAACACATTAGTGCTCCGGACCGCAATTTTTTCTAATCTTTTGTGAAAGCAAAACAGTGAAATATTAACCTCTTTAAGGGAATTTTTAAAAATATATAAAAATGATATAAAAATATATATAAAGATAATATAAAAATATATCGAAATAATGTATAAATATTTATAAAAAATATATAAAAAATATTATATTAAAAAATATATAAAAAATATTATAAAAATATATAATAAATATATATAAAAATATTTATAAAAATATAATAAAATATTATAAAATAATAAATATATAAAAATATATAAAAATATATAAAAAAATATATATAAAAAATATTAAAAAATATATAAAAAATATATAAAATATAAAAATTATAAAAAATATATAAAAATATATATTAAAAATATATTAAAAATATATAAAAATAATATATATAAAAAATATATAAAAATATATAAAAAAATATATAAATTAATATATAAAAATATATAAAAATATATAAAAAATATATAAAAAATTATAAAAAAATATATAAAAATATATAAAAAAATATAAAAATATATAAAATATATAAAAAATATATAAAAATATATAAAAATATAATATAAAAAATATATAATATAAAAAATATATAAAAAAATATAAATAAAATAAAAATTATAAAATATAAAAAAAATATATAAAAATATATATAAAAAATATATAAAATATATAAAAATATATAAAAAATATAAAATAAATAAATTATAAAAAATATATAAAAAAATATATAAAATATATAAATATAAAAAATATATAAAAAATATATATAAAAATATATATAAAAATATATAAAAAATATATTAAAAAAAATATAAAAATATATAAAAAATATATAAAAATATAAAATATAAAAAATATATAAAAAAATATATTAAAAAATACTATAAAAAATATATAAAATTATTTATAAAAATTATATAAAAAATATATATAAAAAAATATATAAAAAATATATAAAAATATATATAAAAAAATATATATAAAAAATATTTAAAAAAATAAAAAAATTTATGAAATTATTTTAAAAAAATAAGTGTAAAAATATTATAAATAATATATTTCAAAAAAATTATAAGAAATATACTTATAAAAAAAATATATAAAAAATATATAAAAAAATATAATAAAATATAAAATATAAAAAAATAAATATATAAAAAATAAAAAATAAATATAAAAAAAAAATAATAAAAAAATATAATATAAAATAAATAATTTTATTATTGGTACGATTAAAAGTAGCTAATTTAATTAAGGAATTTACGGTATTATGTACCTTGTTTGCAAGTATATTTTTTCTATGAACTTCAAGTCGTTTTCTAGACTTTCTTTTCTGAAACCTAAAATAAATTCTCCCATATTTAATAACTCCTCTCCATTGATTGCATGGTCGCTAAGGTTTTACTACTTAAAGAAATGATCTCTTCATACTTATTTTAGTGTTTGTTTTCAATTAGTATTTATATCTAAATCAAAATTATGTGTCCAGTGAAATCTCTGATGAGTGAATACCAAAACCTAACTCGTTTCTTCTCCTGAATCAACATGAATTGGCTTCCAATCTGGGGATTTTTCCCCCATGATGAGAGATTTTTAGGATTTATTTTTAACAAAAAACGTTTTCTTTGTTGAAAAGAAATTTTTCTGAAGCATTTTCCCTTCGAAAAATGTTCAAAGGATTTTTAGATTTTTGGAACATATTCGAGTGAAAAGCGCACCAAAGTACTGGCAACACTATTCAGGAGTTGTTCCTCATTGAGAGTATTCACTCATGAGGTATTTCACTGATATGATTTTTTTTTAGTAATATTAGTAAAAACAAAAGAAAAAATTCTCTTAAATAAATCAAATGAGTTTTAAACCCCAAGAGCCAGACGTAAAGTCATTCTTGTTCACAGAAAAGATGAACATTTGTGTTCTTTGTTTTTCCATATAATGGTTCACTGAATTTAATTTTTATTATTTCTCTGTATTCGTGAAAAGTACGAATAATAAAATTATTACTAAAAGGCAGTCACAAAGCAGAATTGATCGAACTTCGAACAACTTGAATGCATTGCCGAACCTTTTGGAGCAAGCAATACGCAAATGGAAAATCATTGCGTGTCCGATATATTTGGGCAATGCTTTCAAGACATCGTTTCACAATATTAAAAATTGAAATCGAATAAAAATTTTTAAATTTTAAAACTTTTTGTATCTAAAATTTTTAGCAGTTAAAATTTTCGATTTCGATTTCCATTCAGTTTGTGAAACCCTATGTGTTAAAATTAAAATTATAATTGTTAAATTTAGTAAAACAAACGATTCATGATCAATTAAATTATAATTTATTTTGAGCCATGAGGGACCGTTCAAAAAAATTTATTGGCTTAAAATTAATTAAAAAAGAAAACAATTAAGACGCCACAACACATGCCAAGGACGAACAACAACATTGGAAGGTGCAAAGAAAAATTCTTAAATCAAAATGGAAAGGAATAAAAAAGATAAAAAAAAAAAAAGGGAGATTCAACGAGTGAGAAGTGGAGAAAAGAATCCAACTACGTTTACAGGGTGCAACAACAATACACAAGAAAGCTGTAAAAATTTAAGAAAAATAATAATAAAAGTCTTGAAGGAAAATGAAAACTTTTTGTTTTTCTATAAGGAAAAATTGTAGAGTTTGTTTACCGCTTTAGGGAAATTTATGTAATAAGACAAGCGTAAGGCTTTTATGACTGACTTGCTCAAAAGTGCTTATAACGCTGATTGCTAGCAAATCAAATGACGTGCAACGTTATGTAACTTTAGGCTTGAATGCTTAATAAACGATATTCCGGTGTTTGTGCTTTGAGGTTTGTTTACTGGAGGATGTTGTTGTTCTTGTTGATGATGATGATGATGATGACTGTTTGTGTTTATCTTTTGAGCTGCCTTTTTGGCCAGCAGCAGCTGTGGAGGAGCTGGAGCGCGACGAACGGGATTTATTGCGTAGCTCTACGTGAAATCCAATGAAAAGAAAATGGAAAAAAGAAAACAAAGAAATAATGGTGAAAAACAAAAAACAATTGAAATTAAGTTCCAACGAAATAAAGCAAAGGAGAATGCAAAATCAGAAAGACAAATCCAAAGACAAAGACAAAAATATGGACGCATTTAAATTGAGAAAAACTGAATTTTTTTTGCGCAATCGAAAAACTGAAATCGAAAGCTTCACGAATCACGGGTTTTTCGTGCTTTTGCGCTTGGCTTAACGCGCGCATGGGATTTGCTTGGAATTCTTGTTGTTGCTGGGGACACACACACACCTTTCGGCGCATAGTACGCTTGTTGTTGCGGTGGCAGTTGGGGCAATTGTGGTTGTGGTTGCGATTGAGTTGGTGGTACCGCTGCCGCGGCGGCAGCAGTACCAGTCGGCAATGGCATTTGTGATCGAGCACTGGGTGCTGGCATATTGCTATTGCTAAAGCCCGCTGATGATGGGCGGTGGGGCATTTGCACCAATATCTGCATACCCATGTCCATGTCCAGATGCTGACCGTGAGCCATTCGAAGGTCGACCAGCGGGAACGCCGCCTGCAGCAGCAGCTGGAGCACGCGAATTTCGTCCGGAAGGTCGTCCACTCGCTGGGACACGACTTGCATGACCTGGTTGTGCGCGTGCGTCACGTCGATCCCATTCGGGCGGATGACTACGGCTAGCGCCGCGTAAGTCATGCGCTGGCGGTGGTATACTACGTGGTCCCGCTCCTCGACCATGAGGATGTCGCTAAAATAAAAAAAAAAATTTTGAACGATTGCGATCAGAAAGTGTACAACTCATTCGAACTCACCATGCGGCGAAGTGTATTCATTGGAGCACGCAATGTTTCGCTGATGCGACGTGCACGTCGTTTCTTCGGATTTGAGCTTGGTGTATGCACCGCACAGCATTTTATGAAAACACCCATCACAAGTATGAAAGCGATGCCCATTAGCACGACAATGTACCAGTTCTCGGTGGCCCATTGTGCCACCGTCAGCAGCGTTTCTCGGTTGAGCAGTAAGTTTTTGAGACGCACCAATGGCCCGTCGGCATCGACGGCCCGACACTTAAGGAACACATCGCAATAGCCTTGGAAATTATCACACGGCGAGCCTGGGCGAAGGCTGATGCCACCCGGCGGCAGGCCATACAGATGGGCGAATTCGCTTGTGCTGCGACACGTGCTCGTATCGTTTCCATTCTGGCAGGCCAGCTCGCATAGTTTTCTTTTATCCACATGCGGTGTGGCATGCGACGTTAGGAAACACTCGGACATATTCCAAAGCAGACAAATCGAACCGGAACACTCGCCGCGTATGCATAGAGCCGTGCCGTTGTTGCATTTAGTTTTGTCATCGCGCGGCTTCGGATCTGGGCATTCGGCTGTCGTTCCGTTGCACGTACTCGACCAGGAACATTCGGTTTCTTCTTTGCACTTCTGATGATAGTTCGATGGAACGAATGCGCACGAGCTGGCCAGACAGCATGGACCTTGCGACGGCGAACACTGGGTCTTGGCGCGACGGGCACAGCCTTTGGCCGAACTGTTCAGCGACATTTCGTATTCATTGATGATGCGCGGATAGCAACAATTGTCCTTGCATTCGTCCTCATTGAAGCCGCAATCACATTCTTCGCCAATTTCGACAATTTTATTGCCGCAGAAAGCACCTTCCGATGCCTTGAAGCAATCCCGTTTTGGATTGCCAACGAGCACATCGAGCACATTCGATATATTCCGTATGGAGCAGGGGGAAAATTTCGAATTATTTGGCCTATCACCGGATGTCGCACTGGCGAACATAATGTAGTTGCCATTGAGACCACCTGGTCTGCATTCTTGCGGATAGTCATGCTTTATATGTGAAGAGAATTAAAGTGAGATGGGAACTTCTACATCCAGAATTCTTCTAATACATACCGGTGAGCCGAAATTGTGCCCGATTTCGTGGGCTAATGTCAACTGTGATACCTTGGGCGGCACGCGGCTATTGTAGTTGACAAACGTTATGATGCCAGTATTCAATGAGCGCTTTGTGCTTTGATATTGCCCACCAACTGTCTCGGTGTACGTCTTAAATTTCTCACAAATGGCCACCAGAGGCGCCAGATGCGCTGGCTACCCACGCCAAGCCAAGAGTGCCGCCGGTGAAGTCTCTGAAAAAGAAGACGAATGCTTATCAACAATCTGTAGTGATGCTTTTATATAAATTCTCATTCGAGGTTTTGAAGGATGGTGTCTGTGCGAACAAATCCTCTGATAACCGGTCAAGTGGATGGGAAATACTTCTAAGAATCTTTAATATATTCCTAGACTTAAGGGGGTCTTCTCATTGAGCAACTTTTTTTTTCGACTTTTTTTTTTTTGCATTTATTTATAGCTTGGGTAGTTGTGAATATGCCCCTAAAAGGATTTTTTGAAATTCGAAATAGTTTAGAGGATATAGCCTTCTTTGTCGAGCAAGATCTGCGCTAAAACGAGTAATTTTTGCGTTGCTTCAAACTTTAAACGCGTTTATCTCGAAACCACGTTTTTCGAACTGGCGGCCATGATATCTCCAGTTCAACTGAACCGATTTTCATGAAACAAAGTGGAATCGACGCAGAATTGTCACCATTCTCGGGTGAACCTCGACCATAATTTAAAAAAATTTTTTACTATTTTTTTTTTACACTAAACTACAAAAAAAAAGCCCGAAATTGAAATTTTTTTTTGAATGGCCGCCATTTTGTCAAAAAAAATCACAAAATTAAGCTTGAGGTTCACCCGAGAATTACATCTATACTGATTATAACCCCGTTTTTTTTTTCCATTTCGGACGCTCCGGAGACCCGGAATCGTGGCCGCCGTGACGGCACCTTTTTTTTTCACCACCAACTTTGAAGTCTCATTACTTTTTGAACAGCCCACGTATCGAGGCAAAAAAATTTTTTTTATTTACTTTGAACCTTTTGTAATACAATAAATAAAAAAAGTTTTCAATTATTCTTTGCGTTTTCAAATAAGAATTTTTTTAAAAAGGGTCCAAAAAACGGGTTTTCAATGAGAAGACCCCCTTAATTCCAAGACTTAACAGGCATATTTTATTATAATTTTCGCAGTGTGAACTCCAAAGTAGCAATTAATTTGATCCAATAATTAACTAATTGGTCATTGAGACAAGCAATCCCACTCAAGGCTATGCAAAACGCTCGCTCACCTGTAAGTGAAAACGTATGCCAAACAGAATAGAGAGTGGTCCTCCAGTGAATGCAAATTCAGGAAATTCGACACGTCCATGTGTTCGTTGCAGAATGCATTATGGGGGCCATTGTACGATGTCCGACATGCTGAGTCATCGTCGATTTTAATGCGTTGCACCTGCAGAGAAGAGTGGGGAGAGAAGGACAAACAAACAAACATTATTGGACATGCTCCGAGCTGACGTGTTTTAAAAATGTTGATGGAATCGATTAATCTGCGGCACGATTGAGTCTTCCATGGAATTGGAAATTCATCGGGCTGCATTAATTAAAACGTCTGAACCTCTGAGCCGTCGCCCATCGCCCAGATTGGCTGGCTTCTTTGTGTGTTTTCAACGTACCTCGAACCGTATATTCCGATGCTCCGTCCGTCCATCGAATTTCGTATTACGGTAGATGAAATTAACGGCCGTCACGTGATGTGCAATTAGCGATGTGATTTCCTCGCGTGTCTTTATGTCGATTTCATATTTACGTCCTCGATCGTGCTATAAAGACACAAAAGCAAAAGGATAATAATTAAAGGCGATGCCGAAAGTTTCCTTTAAAGCATGAACGAATTTCTCCATGTGCATCAAGTTAGCTTGCACTTTTTCGAATTTCCCGAAAAAAATTATTGTGCTGTAATGTGCCCAGTTTGTGCTATCATGTGCCGTTTCGAAAAAAAAATTCCTCAAGGGATGCCATTTTTATGAGGAGGTCCTTTTTTTGGTGTCAAGTTAGCTTGCACTTTTTCGAATTTCCCGAAAAAAAAATTATTGTGCTGTAATGTGCCCAGTTTGTGCTATCATGTGCCGTTTCGAAAAAAAAATTCCTCAAGGGATGCAATTTTTATGAGGAGGTCCTTTTTTTGGTGTCAAGTTAGCTTGCACTTTTTCGAATTTCCCGAAAAAAATTATTGTGCTGTAATGTGCCCAGTTTGTGCTATCATGTGCCGTTTCGAAAAAAAAAATTCCTCAAGGGATGCCATTTTTATGAGGAGGTCCTTTTTTTGGTGTCAAGTTAGCTTGCACTTTTTCGAATTTCCCGAAAAAAAAATTATTGTGCTGTAATGTGCCCAGTTTGTGCTATCATGTGCCGTTTCGAAAAACAAATTCCTCAAGGGATGCCATTTTTATGAGGAGGTCCTTTTTTTGGTGTCAAGTTAGCTTGCACTTTTTCGAATTTCCCAAAAAAAAATTATTTTGCTGTAATGTAACGGCACATGATAGCACAAACTGGGCACATTACAGCACAATAATTTTTTTCGGGAAATTTGAAAAAGTGCAAGCTAACTTGATGCACATATTTCTCCCATAAAATGGAGCCGACACTCCATCATTTATTTGAACATTTCCCACCTTCCCCCTTCGCTTTGAACTAACTTCCTTGAACATCTACTTTCAATGTTTGTAATAGGTACACGCGGGGGAAGATGGAATGTCCTGCGAGGAAATACGAAAGCAATCGTAAGACAAAAACAAGAAAATTCCTGCGAAAATGGAGGAATTGATATTTCCTAAAGCTGCGACTTACGTCAGCGATTCCCTCGCGAATGTGACGCCAAATCAGCGGATCCGTTTGTATGTAGAGCGAACAGGTATTCTTGTTATCCTCTCGGCGACCGGATGCATTCGACGAGCCGGAAGCGCGTCGCACCCGCTCGTGAACCCTCTCATGCCAATCGTCATCCATGTCGGGCTCGAATTGACGCCCCGTCTCCGGGTCGAAGAATGTCGCGCGAAAATTCGCTTCCTTCGAGTATTTTTGATGAGGAAATTTGAAGTCGTCGTCGGCGCCATTGTTGTGCTGATTGTTGTTGCTGTTGTTGTTGCCGTTTCTGTTACTGGTGTCACTGTTGGTGTGTTGGTGGTTGACTTTGTCGCTGTGAGTGTTATGACTGTTGTACTTTTTCGGTGGATGTGCAGCACCCGGAGGTGAGGACGTCGAATTCAGTTTGAATGTCGCCGCTTTCGTCTTCCTCGTCGTTGCCGACGTCGGTGATTTTTTGTAATTTTTATTATTTTTGATCTTCTTGGTTATTCCCGCTAAGCCATTATCCTTTTCATTTACACCGGAAATCGGTCCATCAGCGTGTGCGGTGCTGCGTATTCTCTCTGCCCCTGGGACGCTCTGTGCAGTCGCTGTACGTTTTTTGTGCAGCTTTTTTGCAGCGTCATCGTCCTTCGACATGGGCTCGGGAAGCTCTTCGACAGCTGAATTCTGGATATTCTCCATCCATTGGGAGACTTCTTCGGTGATACCGCAGCCAGCCACATGACCTGCGAAAGAGCAGAAGAAAGCAACGCAATGAAAATCTTAATTCGAGGTATTTAAAGATAATAAGATGAATGCTCCGGATAGTGAGAATAAAAGGAGCAAAAGTAAGTGAAGCATGACTAAAGGTTGCTAATGTCCTTTAAAGGTCGTTTCCTTAAGGGACGATTAAAAATTTGCTTCAAGCAGTCAAGCATTTTATTTTGAGAAATTTAAGGGTTTAATGAGGTCTTCTATAATTTGAAGGCATGCGGTTTGGGTTCGTTCCAAAAAAAAAGGTGCGAAAATCTTCTCCAGGGATATGAATGAGCTTAAAAAAGGATCAAAAGTATTCAAGCTGAGCTCTTTAAAATTTTTTTGAAATAAATTTCGTACTGAATCTGAAAGGAGGCATGAGGGGCAGGAGTTCCTTTTCAGTCTCTTCAGCGCTGATGGTTATTTTATGATTAAAAATCGCCTGGAAACAAAGTTCATTCATATTTGAAAGTGTTGCTTGCAATTTAAATGAGAGGAAACAAAAATACGCAAACATTGACCCATTGCAATTGAAATTCGAAAGCGCAGTTTTCTCTCCGGCATAAGCCGGAATTAATATTTACTTTGGACTGCTGCAGCACAGGATTTTTTGCTTAATTATTGCCGTACTTTAGTGTTGCGTATGCTTTTGTGTTGATACACCATAAATCCCTTGGAATTTGGAATGGAATGGAAATGTCAGGCTGCTCGGACAATGTGTATGCCTCATAGAGCTCATTGGGGATTATTTCGAATATGTGACAGCCACGCAAGCACTGGGTTAAAAGCAAGTTTTCGTTGTGTAATTCGAACGAGAGGAATTAATATTAATTAAAAATAAGTTTGATCGTTTATTTTCCACAATTTAAATTGTTCATTTCACTTTCAAATTAATCCTTGACACGAACATTTTATTCGATAAAAAAATAAATTTGAAATTTGTCGAATTTTCGTCTTTAAATTTTTGCTATTTTTTTTAGGCCTTTAAACCGTGTTTTTCTACCATATTTGGCACATTTGTACTGGATTGTGGTACTGTGATCATCAGGGCTCGGATATATAAGCATTTATAAATTTAAAGCATACTTTATGGAGTAAAAATTTTGTTCAACTCACATAAAGTTAAGATTCAAATAGATTTTTAACTTCAATAAGAATTTTTATGAAGGCAGAAAAGCCGTTTGAAGTTCAACTTTACTAGAGCATATATAGCATATGTCCTTGGTGTTCTGCGTCTTCATATTATAACTCACTACAAAGTCCTTTTGCAAGGATTTTCATTCAAAACTCTCTCGAATAAATATTTTTGGTTTTCCCGCAAAGATCGTATCTATTACCTTTAGTCATGATCAGGGCTCGGATATATATGCATTTATAAATTTAAAGCATACTTTATGGGGGAAAAACTTTTCTAACCAACATAGTCTAGTGAAGTTGAACTTCAAACGGCTTTTCTGCCTTCATAAAAATTCTTATTGAAGTTAAAAATCTATTTGAATCTTAGCTTTATGTGAGTTGAACAAAATTTTTACTCCATAACGTATGCTTTAAATTTATAAATGCATATATATCTGAGCCCTGGTGATCATCTACGTGCACTTACGCTTTTTGAAATATCTCAAAAAAAACATCTTTTGATTTTGATAAAAAAAATTTTTGGTTAAAGGTGATACTTAGAGGTATTGTTAAAAAATAGACAGAAAGTGGCGCTAGAACAGGAATACACTGAAAAAAATAATTCAGTTTCACTGTGCTAGTTCAAAAAACCGACAGACGGCTTTCATATCTAGAAAGAATAACTAAAACAGGCTGAATATATTCGTGATATTGATTTTTTGGGATTGGCTCAGTTAACGGAGATTTTTGCCTTTAAAGCTGGATCCCTAAAGTATGCAAGCATAATTTTGTTTTTTACTTAAAACATTTTACTTGCTCCAAAATGCAGGGTTTGAACTTCAGAGCGCTCAGGTGTTGGTCATTTGCTTTCCCATTGCACCGCCTTGTCAAAAAACATCATTACTCTTAAAATTCTTATTAAAAGCAGTGTCTTTAAATTGAAAGAAATATATTTAAAAAATCGAAAGTCAACAATTTTACTTCCCCTAAAAGTATGCTTCAGTTTTTTAATTAATGTGATGGAAATTGAAAACAAACACTCATAAACAGGGCACGGATTTTGTTGACTTTTATAAATTTAAAGCATATTTTATGGGGCAGAAAAGTTTCTCACCAACATTTTGCAAATAAGTTAAGCGAAGTTGAATTTCAAACCGTTTTTGTAACTTCAAAAAATTCATATTGAAACTAAAAATCGATTAGAATCTTAACTTATCGTGTTGAGCAAAATTTTTACTCCATAAAGTATGCTTCAAACTTATAAAAGTCAAAAAATTCCGGGCCCTGCTTACAAAATACCAATTATCGTGGCGATTACAACGAAATTTTGCAATGGAATTCTACTAAGTACAAGTAATTAACGTTATCATCATTATTCTGTCATAAATATATAGCACCATGAACTAAATATACATATTTTTTAATGAAGTTAGTCATAATTTTTAAACCGCGATATCTCAAAAACTAGAGCCAATATAAAAAAAATGGTTGATGGGACTGAGTCCAGCGCCCGCCACTTACGCTTACGAGATTTGTCTCCATGGTGTCGGTAAAAAAAGTACCAAATTCAAGCACAGTGTTTTCATTTTCTTTTTTGTGAAAACTTTTTTCTCGGTGTAAAATTTAAAATAATTTTTTTTGGATTCCCTGTTCTATTAACTTTCAGTTGCCATTTGTTTCATCTCTCTATCTTAATTAGTTTCTGGGGATATAAAATGTTGAAAAAGGGCCTACTAAAATGAGTAAGTATTTCAAGAAATGTTTAAGGAAAACTTCGCAATAGGAACCTAAACATCAGTTTCTACACCGAGAGAAATAACAACAGTTAAATCAACTACTTAGAACAGTTAAATTAAGAGTGGTCAAATAAACTGTATTCCGTGTTAAATGCACTGAAAAAGGCAGTCAAATGAACAGTTGAAAAACAGTTACTTTTTATGTTCAAATTCGCTTTCGTTCACTTAGACGTATAAGTTCGCATTCTGATCAACCGTCTCCGGAGGTTTCGATAGCTCAGTGCTTTAAACTGTGACTCGCCAGTCGTGAGCTTCGGGGTTCTATCCCTGCTGGCGGCGGGAATTTTTCTGAATTTTTATTTTTAATTACAGTTTTTTTTTTTTGTTCAGAGTGTAGTTGTTTTGGAAGGTAAAAATTTTCTCCTAAATTTTTAAGATTTTAATTTATTTAATTTTTTTTTTAATAGTTCATTTTCAAGCAAAAAATTTTGGGAATGAAACAATTCCTTAAGCACGTTCCCCAAAACTTGAGCAACCATAAACTCAAGTGAGCATTTTGACCAACAAATTAAATTCGTTCGTTTTGCGTAATGGGTTAAGACGTTCGCCCAGCGAAGTGGAGGTCAGCGGTTCAAGGCTCGGCCGAGGCGAGAAAATTGAAAGAGATGAAAGAGAAACAAATAGAAACAAAAAAATATAATAATTTAATTTAAAAAAAATATTAATAAAAGAAGATAAAAAAAAATTCAAAGCAAAAAATTAATTTTTTTTTCCCAGTCGCTGGTGACAGTTGATTTAACCGCGAGACAGTTATATCAACCATCAGGTAGTTATATCCTTATTGACTGTGTTTGTACTGTTGAGTTGACCGCTACTGTACATAAGTTAACAATTAACGGTGAACTCGGTTATTTTAACCTGCTTTTTCAGTTAATATAACTACCTTTTTCTCTCAGTGTATGTCAGGAAAATATTCTCATTGTTGCTTGGAGCAGTTTAGCTCGAAGAAAACAAACTCTATTATTTCCAGGCATCAAGAAAAAAAGAAAAAAAATGAAAAGAAAAAATAAAAAGAAAAAACAGAAAAAAGCAAACGAAAAAATGCAGTGCATGAACCTTTTAATCAAATAAAAAGGGTTTACTGACACAATGCACCACTTGGCCACAAAGCGCCCTTAAATATGCAACAGAAAGTGCAAAACTTTTGAAGGAAGTGAAATGCCTGCTGCTGTCGTCTCTCGCTGGTGTTGGTGAGTCTTACGTCGAAGAAATGAATTTATTATTCCAACGAGGAAACTTCAAAACTTCGCTGAGGAAAACTTCTTCAATAAAAGACGACTCGAGTACAATGGAAAAACGGGGTCAACGGAGTGACTGACTTGTCTATTGTACCTACGATTTCGCTCACCCCCCTCAAGCCAACGAGTCAACAACTTAATTTATACATGGATGTGTTGGAGTTTCTTGAAAGAAGAAAACCATTTGAAAAATCCTTTCTGGAAAAGGTGAAAAACTCCATTTTCTTCGCATGTCCTTTAAAGCTATTTATGCATTTGAAAAGCAGAACTTTGCATTTTCTCTTTACTCCTATCCGAATTCGAAAGGCATTTGGAGTTGTCCTCTCATTTCTCTTTGGCTTCTTTACCTCAAAGTCGGTAGGCTCTATTTATGTTAACCAACGAAATGACTCAAACTTTTCTTCCTCTCATATCCTTCTATGGCTCGATTGTGAGTGTTCCCATTGCTGGGTTCCTTCCGCTGGGATATTCAAAAAAATTATATTTTATAACCTCATCGAGAATGGACATAAATCAGTTATTTGGTTTCTTGTGCATCCTTTGAAAAGTACTTTCCACTCTGCGTTATTTTTAAGAAATTCAATGAGGACTTTGAGAGCCATTCACAGCATTTCAAGGATTTTGTTCATTTTTATTCTAAAGTTCTTTGGCTGCAAAAGTGAGTTCAACTTTTATTTTCCACGATATCATTTCTGACCCTTATACCAAGCATTTCCTGTACATAAGCAGCAGACAAGATAGTCACTAATAGGAACATGTCCTTTTGCAGTACTGAATTGGGTTTGAAATATTTCTTTTTTTTTGTGACCCCAAAGTTGCTCTGGAGTTCTACCTAAAGACTTATTTAAAAGCTGAATGGCATTCGTTACTGCATCTGGAAGTTATTCTTATCAATTTCGTTACTTCATGTCCTTTCATACCATCACTGGTTTCCTTCTTCTTGTTATTTAAACCCAACGAATTTCAACCGCGATCCTGGAAAGTGGAATAGAATTTCTGTAATATTGTTGCTTGCTTGTTTTGTAAATTTTCCGTGCTCGCTCGAGGCGAGTTCACTCATGTCAAGTCGTCGCTATTCCGGCAGCTGTGGCACGTTGCAGCCACAATCGATGCATGCAAACAAGGGACAAGGACATAACGAATTGGAGTTGTACCTGATGTGGACACTTCCGTCTATCTCTCTGTTTCTCCGTGTGTCAGTTTGTCTATATTCGCTTGACGGTTGTGTCTCGTTCTGCATTATGGAGCGCTTGTTTTATGGGCCATTCGCACGCAATGGAAATTCCATTTCATTTCATATCCTCGTCGGGTATTTCCACAAGGCACTGGCACATCCGTTTTCCGGTATTTCTTTCGTACATTTCCCATCCACTTTCTGACTCTTCTGTTTGTCTGTCGCACTGTCGCACTAGATTCTGACGAAAGCAAACTCACCTCGATTGCATGCAAATAGATTAGAATTTGCTCGCATTTGGAAGGCAGCAGTTTGGACAGTTGGGGTCAATATTTGTCGCTGTTGCCAAATCGAGGCGCAACCAATTGACATTTTTTCATACAGCTTCGATAATTCAAAGGACAAGTTCACTTGTAACATTTTTGTGTCATCATTGAATTTAATTGATCCTTTGGCGGAGTGAAGAGAGGAAGTCGTACAGTCTTTTCTATTGTTTATTTCGTTCAAATTGCCAATGCTCTGAAATTTTTTAATCATTCGCCGATATTCAATCATCGAAATATTAATTCATCCAGTCGGTTTCCATTTCTTTTTTAGATTTCTCTTCATATATTTTCAGCAACTTTCTATGGGGGTGCTGACTTGAGGGAAGACAGTTCATTTGTATTCAGCGTTGGTCTCACATAAGCAATGAGCATGAAATGACATGAAATCGTTGAGCAAAGTGACGAAATATTGAAAGTGCGACAGTCAAGAATTTTTGTTTCTTTTCTGAATTTTTATAATTTTTTTATCCTCAATCAAAATTTTTTAAGGCCCTCGATTAAACAGTGAGAACCATTTTTATTTCAATATTTTTGTAAAACAAAATATTCATTCATTTTTCCATTGCTCGTTCCCACCCAACATTTGAAGATTATTTATACAAAAATCACCTTGAGGAGTCTTATTCGATTCCTTTTGATGATTAAAAAGCGATTGCTATCATCCGCGATTAAAAGAAGACATCGAAAAAGACTCTTAAATACGTTTCAAAAGCGATTCGCATTGAAAGTACAAAAACAAAAAACATAGAGCAATCGCCAATTAATCACAAAGGGGATTGAAATATGATCATTCCAATTATTGCTATCTTAACATTTCACTCAAAATTTGACTCAAAATTGAATTGAATGGAATTCGCATTTAAAGTTATAAACGAAAAAAATCCATGACTTTTCGATTTGGAAAGCTTGGTGTCGACGAGTGAGCAATCGATTGTAAATAAACCTCGGAATAGGCTCGAAAACGATATCAAATATGAGTCGTAGAAGACTCGGAAATGATCACAAATATGAGTCAAAAAAGACTCGATTATGATGACAAAAATATGACTCGAAAACGATATCAAATATGAGTCGTAGAAGACTCGGAAATGATCACAAATATGAGTCAAAAAAGACTCGATTATGATTGACAAATATGACTCGAAAACGATATCAAATATGAGTCGTAGAAGACTCGGAAATGATCACAAATATGAGTCAAAAAAGACTCGATTATGATGACAAATATGACTCGAAAACGACTCGCAAATGATATCAAATATGATCCCAAGAAGAGTCGGGGCTAAGGCACCATTTTCTCCCGACAAACGAACTCATATTCGATCAGAAAACGAGCGCATATTTGATCTTTTTAATTCAGCAGGCGACTCGAAAAAGACTCGCTTTTGATCAGAATTTTAATAAAATGTTGGGTGGGTTATTATTTCAATGAAACTTAAACATTCAATATCATAGATTGCACAAAAGCTCTGACTAATCCCATGACAGTTGTCACATATTATCAATTGCTGGGCTCCAGAATGAAATTGTTTCTACTATTCCCCCGTCTCCACTCACTCCTTTTGCATTCAATCGAAGACATATTATAATGAATTTAAGTTAAATAAATGTGAGCGCCAAAATTCTCTTATAACTTTCAAGGATGACCAATCCACTCTTTATTCAATACACGCTGCTGTCAGCAATAATTCTACATCCTTAACAGACCTCATTTGAATCCTCAAAAGGGCAACAAAGGACACGGCGAATGTGAATAGAGACACTGTGAATTCGAAAACAAATCTTGGTCAGTGGAATTTGTTATTGCATTGGCTTCTGGTTTATTTAACCTTCATGGCCAGCAGGCGAGATACAATTGAATGTACAGAGGCCGCCAAGTGCACTTCGGGACGGATGTTCAGAGGCCATTCGAACGCATTTGTGATGTCGCCTGCAATTGTAATAATACAACGAGAATGGAAATATATCTTCAAGGATGCGAGTGCAGTAGCTCTGTGCCCAATGCTCAATGATCATGAGTAGAGGCGACTTTCCTCTTGCCTATTCTGAGGATGTATGCAAGTAGCTCATGTCCTGTGGGAGGTCAGGGTAAGAAACAGTTTCGGGCTGTTGGAATTTATGGCTTTTATTTACACATTTTACATTTTCTAAATTAGAATTTTCATCCCTTCGGGCGTGTGTGGGCAGGCAGGCAATATGCACCGAATGAGGAAGGTAAAATATGTTTTTCCTGCAGGACATGTGTTGCAATATCCTGCATATTATATTCAATTCTTTTTTTTTTTTTTTTTTTCGGACAATGCTAGAAGCCAAAATGTGTTTGTTTGATGACTTGTGTACTCTTGTTCGGTTTGATCCCTTTCAACATTGCCGAACAATTTTATTCAATTTGAACAAATCGGCAAAATGTTGTCCAAATGTTTTCGTGCATGTTTCAATCTGTTCGATTTTTCACACATTTTGTATATTTTAACACAAACACACATAGTTGAATACGTTTTAAACTGAATAAAATATTTTTGGAATTATCATTTAAAAATGTTTAAATCAAAAATTCTCTTTGGAATTTCTTGGAATTAGTTTTCAGCTTATTTTGAAAATGTTTTTGAAAACTCCTTGCGGCAAAATTAAATTTACAAAAGCAATTCAAATAAATGTAGAGTAATTGAGTCCTTTTAGAGCGAACGGTTGCTTTAAGAATTTCTTGTCAATTTTGTGTGCTTTGGAGAAATTTTGTTGAATTATGAACGAAAGGATATTTTGAAGCGAAATAGAAAAATTATTCAAAATCAAGCAAATTTTCCTCTTCAAATATTATCGAATTTTTTTTGAATAGAAGCAATCGTCCTTTAAAAGTTTTTAGCATTTAAATTTAAATAATTGCCCTTCCTTCTTCTCTTTTGGTCTTTTAGGCTTAATGCATTTAATTTTTATTGCCAATTACTAAGAATCAAAAAACGAGGTTGCAATAAAGAATTCATGTCCTAGAACACATCCTTACATCATTTGATGATTTAAATTGAATTTCACTGCAATTAATCGTTTAAAATGTAATAAAAAAAAAATTGATTGAACAAAAAAAATTGTGCTTTTCTCATTGTTTTTTTAATTGTTGCCATTGTTAGCGCTGCCATTTGCCTTTGTGTCAACAGAAATGTGTTGCTGTGCGTGTTTTGTTGCCTCTCGTTGCACTTGATTTTCATGCTTGCCTGCGTAACAAAGGCGACAGCAACCGGCAGTGGTGCCAGCGGATTTAATGCCTGAAACGGTCACCGAGACGAGGGAAGCGATTGCGCGGAGTTCTGTTGTCGCCATCGTTACGATAATTGTGACAACATTCATAAAAAGCAACAGCAACATCAACAACAACAGCAACGATGTTCATCAAAGCCACCACCGCACCAAGAGGGAGCAATTTTAAATAAACCATTTAAACTCAGCCGGTGAACCCGAATCCCCGGTGAATGACCACCAATAATGAGTTAAGCGAAGTTCTTCTGTTAAATGTGTTGGTGAGTTTCATGTTGAGGCAATAGATGGATTGACAAGCTCTTGGTTTCTAGCTGGTTCAATTGTTGTTCATGATCGCTTCTGTTGATGATCGCTGAAGCGAGAAATTCGGTTTCAATTCCAAAAAATAAAAGCTTCAAAGCATTCGGAGTCAAGCGTATATCTTCGATGGATTTGCGCGTGTCATCATTGGTCCCGATTCGCTCGATTCATGGAATTATCGTTGCGATAAGGAGTCCTCGAGCAATTATTTAACAAAAATCTTTTTCATTGAAGGAATTATTTCTCTAAAATCGAAATACCATCAATCGACTCTGAGGGCTTATTTTATCCATTGGAAATCCAAATATTTTCACAATTCAACTTCTGTTGACATTCAAGACCCTCAGGGTGCGAACAACTTCATTCACAGTCCCCACGCATGAGGAAATTTCTTCAAGTAACTAAATATCGCATTACGCATTGTGCACAGGACACCGCCCGTGTTTATTGTTCCACTTTACTTCTGCCGTTGGGAAAATACAATCTTTAAAAGTGGAGCCAACTTCCATTTAAACGGAAGGACCCGCTTTTAAATTTGCTTCTTTCTTGGAATTTCCTCAACGATTTCATGAAATTTTTGTTCGGGTTTCACTTAAAGAGTTCTCACTGTCGCAGTTGAATATGCGTGCTGGGACGTTTAAGTGGGGCACTTGATGTGCTCGTAATAGAAAAGCCACCGACAGCAGCACAGCAAGCAGAGCCATGTCCTTTCTTCCTTTGGCTGAGGGCGTTGCTTTACATGCCAACGCAACTA
The DNA here is from genome assembly GCA_020466095.1 of Chlorops oryzae. Classification (NCBI taxonomy): domain Eukaryota; kingdom Metazoa; phylum Arthropoda; class Insecta; order Diptera; family Chloropidae; genus Chlorops; species Chlorops oryzae. Next base: position 111,256,854 of record CM035807.1, read on the forward strand.
GTTTCCTTAAAGAGAACTAAACAGCCGTCCATTCTGCAGCTGAAGTGGCTTGAAGGCTTAAGCGTTTCCCCATATTTTCAGCTTGTTTTGCTTTTTATTAGCCTTCATTTTATGTTCGTGTAGTTGGCTTATTCTCAAGCTGCCGCCGCCGATGCTCACTTCGGTTTCTCTGACAAGTTTCTTGGTAAATCCACATTTTCCTTTCGCTTCATTTTTGTTTCCCCTTTATGCCGCATGGGCGCCAAGTCGAATGAGTAAACAATTATTTTAATGAAATCCTATTTATGAAAAGCTGCAAAGGTTCGATGCAGCGGGAAAAGCAACATAAGAGCTTATGCTTGAAGGATGGGAAAAGAACATAAATAAGAGTAGCTAAAAGTTTTGGAAGAGGAAAAGGATATTGCATATCCTTTTTCTGACATTGTTGGATACTCAGGTGCTACAGCACACAAGAAAAAAGGGTCGCGAGAATGTAAAAATAGCATTCTTCTGTTTGCTACTAGTGAGGACCCTTTTGCAGACTCGATTGGACATGGAGATTATAATGACTGCGATATTATTTACGGCTCATCGGTGATCAATTTCAAGTGTTTATCCTCATTGTCTTTGGCGAAATATTTATGCTTAGCTTTGACAATTAAGGTTCAATAACTCGCTGTGAATGTGGGATTCTTATCATAGTTTACTTACCTTCACGAATGTCCTTGTACACGTCATCCACGTGTGAGTCTTTATAGATAACAGAATGAAATCCAGTTTGTGTCCTCTCGGGAGTTCCATCGTCGTCATTACTATTTTGTGGTGTTTTTGTTGTTTTTGATGATGACGCCGTTACATTTTTATTTGCTGACACTGTTTCGCTTGCACCTTGCGAAGACGCTGCTTCCTCACGTTTCTCTTCCCATTGTGGACGGGCAGCACTTTGCCTTAATGCCTGTGGAGAATACTTTGTCGTGGAGTTGTTGGTGCTGCTGCTGCTGTTGTTATTGTTGTTAGTGTTGTGATTTTTGTTGTTGTTGTTATTATTCTTGTCATTGTTAAAATAACGTTTGGCATGTTCGACGTAGTAAGCGTCACGTTCCGTTATTATTTTACCCTCAAAAACGCCGTCATGCAAAATCGAACCGAAGACATAACTATTCGGCTCGCCTATCACGTGGCCCTCATAGATGTGATCCGTCGAGATGTCATCGATTGGGCTATTATTATTATCATAGATCTGAACAAAAGAAACACAAAAAAATGAATTGGAACCTGAGGATCGGAAGGTTTTCCTCGGTACTCACCTCTAATCTATCGCTAAATGTATTTAAATCACGTTTTAGTCTAAGATGAAAGTCTCGGCCATGCGCCTGAAACTTTAAATTTACAATATGTTCTTTGGTCACCGATCGCTTCGCTCTGTTGTGACTAGCTCGAATGTGCTTGTGATCATAGTTGAGTGTTTCGTAGTGCGATATGTATTCGTTAAGTCGATTGTGACCTGAAAGTAAATGGAAAAAAAAACGATTTTTTTTAGTAAAGTAGTGTAGTTATTTTGCTCTCAAGGTGCCAGGGACGTGTTGATATTGGCCACAGTGGTATAATGAACAATTATAAGACATTAGCCTGAAAAAAATTTGGGGGGGTTACAGGAAGTTTATAGAGTTGTGGACCAGAAACCCATAAAATCCAAAAATTTCATAACGTCCGATTTTGATGAAAATTTATATATAAAATAAGTGAAAAGTTCTAAGAATTTAGCTCTAAAATTTTTTCAAAAAACTCATTGCAACTAGTCCCTTTTGAACCAGTTTCGAACTAGACCCAAACTAGACCACTTGTAACCAGTTTTTTTCAAAAATCTTAACGTTTTCAAAAAACTGATTACAACTAGTCCTTTTTGGGCCAGTTTGGAACTAGACCCTAACTAGACTAGTTGTAACCAGTTTTTTTTTTTAAGTTTCACTCTCGTTAGAGAACATCGGAACGTTTCGATTCAGCCGAAGAAAGCACATTCTATGAGTTTTCTTTCCATCGCACAGTGGTTTAATATCCAGTTTTTGAGTAATAAAATAGAAGGAGTTTTTTTAGAGCAATAAATTTTCGAAAATTTGTTTCTCTTGGCAATATCAATAAAATATGAAAGTTTCATCACAATCGGACACGCCCACCACCTACCTCCCATACACCCGAAAAAGTTTTTTTCTTAAAAAACTTTCATTTTTTGTCGGAACTCCTTAAAATTATGCCCAAACCTAAAAAATAACACTAAAAAACCCACCCTGAGAATTTCATCAAAATCGGTCACGCCCACCACCCAACTCCCATACACCGCAAAAAAAATTTCTCTTATAAAACTTTAATTTTTTTCCGGATACCTTGTTTTATTAAAAATAAGTCACCGTTTGTTTCATCTTTTTATCTTAATTATTTCTGGAGATATTAAATTTTTTAAAAATATGCCGTATGATTAATGTGTTTTGTATCATTTTCGTACATTTGAACTGGATATTAGTACTAGAGCATCTATGTGCACTTGTAATTTTTTGAATATCTCACTGTTGCGCCATTTAATTTGAATGAATTTTTTTTTAATGAAAGCAAATACTTAGAGGTATTTTTTTAAAAAAAAATTTGAGAGTGGCGTCAAACTGGGAATACACTGAAAAAAATTGTTAAAATTGTCTTTTTAGTTTTGTGGAAAATTTTTCTCAGTGTAAAAATTAAAAAAATTTTTTTTGATTTCCTGTTATATTAGCAATCGACCAACGTTTGTTTCATCTTCTTATCTTAATTAGTTTTTGAGATATAAAATTTTGAAAAAGGCTTATTAAAAAAGGATTTTCAAGGATATTTCAAGGACCGCTCATTTTCTAAAAAGTAGTCTCCACAGTGTTTTTAGATGGCACCTATCGAAAAATCAACAAAATTTAAAAATTCCTTTCATGATGCCGCATGCTTTTGCTTAACCGCCAGACCCTTTTTGTAAGAACCCTGCAGGAAGCTTGTCACCATATGACCGACCCCATGTCTATACTGTCGTCAGTATAGACAAGTGAACTAGTTCAAAAGTCAACAGCTTTTCCAAGCGGTAGCACTAGAAAATTTATACTGTCGAAAGGTATAGTTTATCTCTACTGACCATGTCGACAAGGTGTCTTCATATTAAATGTTAGGCATAATTGAGCTTAAATGCAGGCTTTTTTTGTCGTAAGCGGAAACTATTAATAGAACTAGTAATTCATTGTGACTTTGTCTATGCATCGGTACTAGCGAAAGAGTACTGCTTTTGTCTACAGCTCGTCATTAGTTCTTTGGTCTACATGTAGACATTCAATGACAATTCAATGTTAAATGTCTATAGCGGAAAGCATTGCGGCGGGTATAGCTGGTCAGTAGTACTGTCGATGCGGTCAGTAGTGAAGGAGTGAAGGAGTATGATTTCAGTTTCGTAGCATTTCCTGCAGAACATCAAGGACATATCCATATGTTATAATCAATGCAATTTACTTCAAAAAGTTGAAATTCGAAAATGCTAAATGATACGCATAAACTATTATCACAAAGATATTTCAGTCAAATCTTCGAACATCTCCATACTTTATTGAATTGTCCATATTAAAATACGAGAAATTCATTTAAGTCTGTTCTCTTTAGTGTGGAAAACTTGGCGAACCTTGTGAAACTAACCGAAACTCTTACGACAATTCAATTGAGAGAACTTCGAACGATAGATGAAGATTATTTCAACGGGATCGGCAGGACAGGATTCCAAAACGACCAATTGATACGAACAATGGAGCTTGCAGTCTTCTTGTCCAAATCGGAATTCTACATTCGAATCGTGAATTTTATCTAACTTATCACTTTACAAAGTATTTTCGATTTTTGGATCCTTTTTTCTATCGAAATTTCCGGATTATTGCGTTGCGATTTCGTTTGCACTTTTAATCCGTTATTTTTTACCGTTCACAAAAAATGTCATACAGGATAATAAATTGAAAATGAAAAATCAGCTTCGATGCTAGAATTCGTCGATTCTTCGACTAATCGGATTCTTGAAACCTCGCGAATGGACATTGTCAAGTCAATGACGACACTATAAATACTGAGATTTTCACCGCTGAACAAAAAAAACTAAGAGATACAAAAATTACAATATTTAACCTAATGGAACTTCTGGTAATCAAATGGCATTTAACGGTTTTGCGAAATGAAAAATTTGAAATTTTGATTAAATTCCTCAAAAACTGGATTTTAAGCACTGTGCATCGGTCAAGTTTCAATCATGACTCCTATGTGAGTATATTTCCCGTTTGCACAACTGCTATCGCAATACAAAATTTTAACTCACGATTGCAGTGGACGTCGGGTACGTAATAAAAAAATGAAAATAAGCGAAAACGAAAATCGAAGCAATCATCGAACCTGTTCTCTTTTGAGGATGAATGGGAAAAGCTTTTGGTGAGTCGGAACCCCGCAGTGCAGAGAAGCGAAAACCTGAAAACGTCCGTCACAGAAAACATTCCCAAATGTGGGGGAGAAGTGAAAAGCCGAATTAGGTTAATGGAATAGAAAACACTTTGATGTGTTCCAACTGGGATTTCTGTGCCAGTGACAAGGAATGTCACAAAACGAACCACTTCGATTGGTATACGAATCAATGGGAGAGCTTTGAACAAAGATCAATTAGCATTTTGGTCCGTATAACTGCCATTCTGTGGCCTTCCTTTCAGAGAGAAGGTGGATTTTTGAACTTCCTAATTTTCCTTTCATTCACATTTCCCTTTGACTAAGTACCTATCATCCAATGTTCCCAAAAGAAGCTCCCAAAATTCTTTTCTCTACGAAAATTATTGCTCGCATTCGGGGGGGAAATTCAATTTGCCTTGCTGCATTTTCGTCATTTCGCTTTTTTTTTCGTTTTGCTTTCGTTTGCAGCGTCGGTTTTCCATCCACAAAAATTTTCATCGACAGAGGAGAAAAAAAAAATGTGCAAGAAAACTGGTCAACAACGTTGCATGCACAGCGCTTGTCTAGAAAGTGAGTGGACGGGCAAGTTGTCGGTGGACTACTTTCGCACATAAACGAATTTTCTTGAATGCTCCTCCGTTCGAATGGAAGCGATGAACGAACATGTTCAAAAAGAGGAAAAGTGATCAAATCGAGTCGGAAAAGAAAATTGGATTTACACGCTCTCTTGATTAGCGACAAGAAAAAACCTCAGAGAGGGAAAGACAGATAAATAGAGAGTTAGAGAAATAGAGAGAGACGGAGGTAATCAGTAAAGCGATTCTCATGCTGAAAATTGATGGACTTGATGGATACTTGAATTCAAATTTGATTAAAGCCAGAATTAAATGAGCTACATTAACCGAAAGAAAAGTATTCGATTTCGAGGAGGAATTTTCAGAGAACATTTGCACATTAACACGAGAAGTATTTTATGTACTGAGATCTATATTTTCAAGATATTTGTGACTATATTCCGGGCTTCTCAAAACAGGTATATGAATGCCATGGGCTTCTTCAAACCCTATCCAGGAGGAATACTGTTACTCTATATTGGATACCGGGGCATGAAGGACATCCAGGTAAAGAAAGAGCGGATGCCTAGCCAAAAGAGGTGCGGCAAACCCTTTCATTGGACCAGAACCATTCTGTGGGGTTAACAATAGTTAACAGAAACGACCTGATTAGGAAAATGGGAAGAGAAAAGCCTAAATGAATGCTGGAGAGCGCACAAGGGCATGCGGCAGGACAAAAAGGCTCATAAGTCTCACGATCATCAGGTCGGAAGCTACACTTAACCTGAGCAGAAACAATATCAAGATCTATACTGAACTCTTAACGGGGCACTGTAAACTGAAATATCACATGAAAAAGATAGGGGTGATAAACGAAGATCTCTGTAGACTGACTTTGCAAGTCAGAGCAGGAAACAGCAGTGCATGTTTTATGTACTTGCCCTGCTGCGGCTAGGCGCAGACTCGCGAGTCTAGGGGCAAGAATAATGATCCCTCAAGCAATTAGTCGTTTTAGTCCTTTAGAAATTCTAAGATTCTTTAATAGTCTTAAATTATCTAAAGGAATCCGGGCTGCACAAAAGATCTTTTAGGTCGTGGTGCTTTACAGCCTACTTAATAATAATAAAATATTCCGGGCTTAAAGAAAATATTTCGAAGAAACTGTCATAACTTTCTGAAGTTTATTTACTGGAGAAAGTTATTTTTATTTTTTTTTTTGTATTTTTGTACACGACACAGTTCCTTAAAATTTCCGGTCCGCGATCTCTAATTAGCAAAAGTAAACAATTTTTCCTCAGATGATGCAGTTTTCAACTTTTTCCCAAAGTCCACTTCCGAGAATTAAGACACTAAATGGGAAAATGCGAAAAGAAATTTCAAACGAAATTCCGCGCTGTCCGTGAGAACTTTAGAAAACGAACAACGAACGACGAAAAAGAAAATGAAAAGGATTCGAATGGAAAAGGACGAAATTGCATTGCTTACTTTTTCAGAAGAAATATCCTCGAGTGTTGTTTTTTTTTTTTATTTTTTTTTTGCTTCTTTGGGGTCTGAAATACCGTTCCACAGTTCTTAATGCATTTAATTTCGTGTTTTCACAAGAACGACTTTTGAACAAAGTATTTTTATGAGGGGGAAAGCGCCGAGAGAACAGAGGAAATCAGAGGAACGGAACTTAAACAAAATTATACACCTTCTGTTTTCGAATTTAACACGGACATTTTGGTGGCAAAAAGTTACTTGATTTTTAATCAAGAAAATTTAAAATGCTTGGAAAAAATATCCCAAAATATTCATTTTAAAGAATAAATATATTGTCCAACTTAAAAGTCTTTGAAAGATGAGATGCCAAGGATAATCCTTCAAAAATATTTTTTTTAATTTCTCAGACTAACAATGGAGGCTTCGTGTATCATGACCAGGGCTCGGATATATATGCATTTATAAATTTAAAGCATACTTTATGGAGTAAAAATTTTGTTCAACTCACATAAAGTTAAGATTCAAATAGATTTTTAACTTCAATAAGAATTTTTATGAAGGTAGAAAAGCCGTTTGAAGTTCAACTTCACTAGATTATTCGCAAAAATGTTGGTAAGAAAGTTTTTCCCCATAAAGTATGCTTTAAATTTTAAATGCATGATATCGAGCCCTGATCATGACTAAAGTTAATAGATACGATCTTTGCGGGAAAACCAAAAATAAATATTCGAGAAAATTTTGAATAAAAATCCTTGCAAAAGGATTTTGCAGTGAGTTATATGAAGACGCAGAACACCAAGGACATATGCTCACAAAGCGGAAAATTTGTTTTTGTTTGATAAAAAAAAAAAAAAACATTGCTCCAATTCTTGTTGTCTTTCCCACTCTACCACCTTCAACAAAAATAATAAAAAATATCTCCACGCAGTTTTTATGACAAATCACAAGTTCTTCAAAGTACATGAGAGTAGTAAACCAAACATATGTACATTCAACTTAAATATTTTGTGTATTTAACCAAAAAACAAAGAAGAAAAAAAATGAAAGAATATACGAGCACAGCGTAGTCCTGCGAAAAGTGCACGCAACGAAGTATGCTACATTTTTTTTTTTTGCAAAACGACATAACAGGGCTAATGGGAGCGTATGTTGGATCTAAAATGAAGTAGGTATGGGAGTTGTTGGGTGTATATCTTTTTTTATAAAAGTTCATGCACATATAATTTCTGTGCTTGGTTCCTTTTCCCCTCCTCCAGTAAAATATAAGTTCCTGCTTTAGAAAAAAACAATTCATGCATGTTAAGCCGCAAAATATGCTTTTCCCTAAGGTTCAATTCTACACATTTTTTTGAAGATTTTCCAAATGAGCTCTTTTCGTTTTAAAAAATTTTGGAAATTCTAATTTAACGTTAATAAAGTTCCCCGGATAAGACAATGAAAATAAGATATTGTTTCCAAGAAACATAATAACACATGAACGTACTGTATATGTACACTGATGTTGCGCAACAAAGTTTCCCCAAGAGGTATCAAAACACATATTTAGTTTAATAAATGGAAAATGCAGTAAAAAAAAAACCCCCAAGAATGAAAACAGTTTGTGCGGTTGAGTGGCATTAAATGAAGTCTCTTTTTAAGTAAGGCTCTTAAGGGAGCTTCCGATTTGCTTTGAGAACAAACAAAGTTCAAGCAAGTGAAACAAATTTCGATAGATCCAAGGATTTTACTTTTACGTATATATGAGAGAAAAAAAAATTCCGAGTACTCTTGGTGGAGACAATTTCTCTTCTTTTTTTTATGTCATTTTCTATTTTAAGGATTTCATATAATCCACATTCCCACCGCACGACGTGTATGACACTAAGCCACAAGTTTCGTAGCAGCAAGCACAGATTATGTAGCATTTTTGGGGAACATCAACGGCAATCTTTGGGGCTTGAAATGGAAACAAAAATTACACCAACACAAGAGCGAACATGTCTTTTTTTGTAAGACAAAGTTTTCAACGTCCAAAAGCATTAGGCCTGCCTTAGCTCCAATGATTAGATGATAAAGAACCGGTGTGCTAGAGCCCTAGTCTAATCTCTGAATGAGAACGAATTCGAAATACTTTAAATATCATTATTTTATATAGAGATAATGCATATACAGTCGAAACTCTCTTTAACCAACTCCTTTATAACGAATTTTTTTTCCGGTCTCTTGAAATTCGAGAGTTTCGACTTTTGGGAGTTTTTCGGATAGCTGGATACTCTATACACGACCAAAAATTTATCCGCTTAAAGTAAATCAGTTCAGATAAAATATATCAGTTCGGATAAAATATATCATTTCGGATAAAAATATCATTTCGGATAAAATATATCATTTCGGATAAAATATATCATTTCGGATAAAATATATCAGTTCGGATAAAATATATCATTTCGGATAAAATATATCATTTCGGATAAAATATATCATTTAGGATAAAATATATCAGTTCGGATAAAATAAATCAGTTCGGATAAAAATATCAGTTCGGATAAATTATATTAGTTTGGATAAAAATTGTCTGTCCGGATTGAAAGTATCGGTATCTGGATAAAGTCCATCAGTCCGGATAAAATTAGTCCATCCATATAAAAGAAATCCCTGCTGATAAAATTTATCTGTTCCCATAAAATTTATCTGCCCGGATAAAACAAATCTGTCCGGATAACTGATAACTGATGATATTGTAAAAAAGAGTGTGAGAGTAATAAATCGATATTGGTAAATTTTTTTAATACTATCCGGCCGGATACTAAATGAACACGAAGGATAACAAAAATGTGTACCTATCCTTCAGATATGGGTTATTGAACGCATATCCGGCACATTCCTACTCTTAGAATGGTCCCATAAACATTCCCCTAAAGAGTTATCGCTCCTACGCTCTTCTAAATACCAGAAGCTTTCTATGGGTTAGGGGAGATTGCCCTACACTAACGACAGTGATTCCATATAAGTACTCTAAAGACCATCAATTTATATACGGATAAACTAGATAATGAGTTCTCGCGTAACTGGATACCGAATATGCGATAAAAAAAATTTATCCGGTAACAATCTATCCGGGCGGATACTGAAATAATGCAACAAAAAACATAAATATATTGATACATTTTTTTAAAGCATCCGGCCGGATAACAAACATGTGTACCTACACTTCACATAGAGGTTATTTACCTCATATCCGATACATCCGCACTTTTAGAAAACACTTTCTCAATTGGAAAATATTTTGATAAAAGATAAAAATAATATTCAAAATTTCTTGACTAAAATATTCTACATTTAAATGACCAACAATGCCGTTGTAAGCTCGAAAAACAAAGGAATTGTTCGAAGAACATGAAAACTCATCAATTTCATTTGGATTGTTTAAGTGATAATATAGCAAGTTTGAATAACGAAAATCTTCATTTGAATTATTTCTGATAAATTGGAAAATAGACAAATGAAGAGGAGCACAAAGCGATGTTTCTAAATAACAATTGCCAAAATATGAGAATTCTTGTTTGTTCGACGATTTGAAAATCTACAAATTTATGCTTGAAGGATTTCAATTTCAATTCTAGTTGAAATGCGGTAATGGGGAAAACTATTTCATAATGGGAAATTTCTATACAAAAATATTAAAGAAGAATGTTTTGCTATCGGAGAATTGGAATCGGAATTTTTGATCGATGTACAATTTTCAATTATGGGGAATTGTTAGTTAAATACTTTTTGGTTTAACGAAATTGCTGCCCTTTTGTTCGATTTATTCAATGTATTTGCATTCTGGAGCCGTGCCGTGCCGTGCCGTTGAGGGATAAATTTTCACATATAATCTTCGAAAAGTTTCAACAAAATACAACTTTTTATCCATCTACCTCCTTCGCCAGCAAAGTTCCTCCGCTTTGGGAAATAAAAGGCATGTTAAATATTTACAGTTAGGAATGTTGCGCAAACCTCTTATGAGGTAAAAATATGTTAAAGTGCCAGAACATAAATAAATGTTACCAAAACATCGGTCAAAATGGAGATAGAGAGACAGAGAAACAGAGAGACAAGAGTCACTTGAGATTTCCCTTAAAATTTCATTGGAACTTTGAAGCGGGCTCATCATTATCAAATGTTCTTTCTTCTGCAAGTGAATAAAATAAAATTGGACGATGGCTAAAAGGACTAAAATAAATATGAGAATTTTATACACACATCCTTCAGTTGGTTTTATTTTTTATTTTTTTATTTCCTTGTCCCTTTTTAGATGGAAGGACTTCTGGCGAAATTCGGACTGTCAAAGTTTTGTGGTTTCCCACTTTATCCTCGTTGTGTTGCACGAATGGACCAACGAAAAAAGATGAGTTAACACTCCGAAGACATTTCCTTTGACAATTTGACGTTTGATGTAAAAGGATGTTTGCTAATATGACAAGGATCAGAGTTTGGTATTCTTTTGGTATTTTTCAATCAAGCTTAAAAATATGAATTTTATGCTTGAAAGCTTTAAGGTAAGTAAGGTGAAGGTTATTTGAAGATTTTACCCTGAAGAGTTTGAAAATTAAACTTCAAGAGCAAATGATGTGGGGAAATATTACAGTCCTTTGTCATATTTTTAGATCCATTCTGCAAATCTACTTTTTTCATGTTTCTTGTTGTTATATAAATTTTTTATGTATGTATATGTGTTGGTAGAACTTGGCGTCCTTAAACATTGCGGGTAGTTTTTATAGTTTTTCCAGCTCTCATCTCAGGTTGGTAATCGATTGTTAGTTTTGATTGATCATCGATCGAATCTTTTCTGACATGTTATAACTCACGAATACTTCATTTTTGAGGATGGATCTAGTAATATGGCTAGGGAAAGTAAAATGTTACAAGGGGACAAAGGAAAGTTTTCAAATTCAAGAGTTTATATACAGCCCGATTTTGAATATTCCCGGGGAATTCTTTTTTCTCGAGACTAAAATATTCCCTTTTTAAATAGATAAGGTAAGGAAAATTATGGGTATGGGACAAATACCCATTCCCCATCAAATTCCTTCCACCAAATATTTAAAAAAGAAGAGGTTTACTCTCGACATAAGTAAGTTCCCCGGGAATATTTAGAATCGGCCTGATAATCAACTCTTCAGGTTTTCAATTCATATTCTCAGTATTCTTTCATTGGTTTCTTTTGGTCCCCACATCTAGTTATCCCCACATCTGTTTTTCCTTCTTTTTTTATGTACATAACTATTTCTTTATACCTCTGCCTCCCTACTTCAGTATCTATTACTTTATCACTATATCAGAATATTATTATACAGTCGACTCTCGTTCATTCGAAGCTCGAGGGACTCTTAAAATATTACGAATTATCGCAGGTTGGAATTGAGGAGAGTCCACTGTATAAAAAGATTTTGTAGGGAACTCGTGATCACTTTGAATTATTGAGAGGTTCGAATTATCGCAGGTTTAAATTAGCGAGAGTCGACTGTATCACTATATTACGATATGACTATATACCTATATCACTAGAGCTCGGATTTTGAATATTTTGAATTTTTTTGAATTATTTGAATTTATTGAATTTTTTGAATTTTTTGGATTTTTTTTTGCATTTAACTGTGCTTTTTGAATATTCAATCACTAAAGTAGGCTTTTTTTTTTGTTAATTTGACAACTCAACATTTTAATAGGCATACTAAATCGAACTAAAGCCCAAAATCCAACATTGCGAGAGCCCGATGCGAGAGCGCGAGACGAGACGCACACAAATTTCAATACATTCAATCATATGCCTTCAAGCTCCGATGTATCGCATTGCGAGACCTCGTAGCGAGAAAATTTTGAAAAATTGAATATTTCTCGTTGCGAGGCAATTTCGGCAGTTTAATGATGTAACTATTTTTTGAGTACTCGCTATTGGGTACTCGTTTAAACTAATAAAACAAAAACTGTTCACTGTTGCGTCAAAAAGAGCTTTTAAAATATTTCGCGAGTTTTGCTTCATATTGAAAATTTCTTGAAATTTTTTGAAAATTTTGAATTAAAATTTAAACTCAAGTGATAACGTATAATTTTTATGAGTACTCGGTACTCGTTAGATTGGTACTTGGTTCAAATATTGCATTACTAGAAGCAAAATTATGCTATCATCTGCGTGACGCAAAACTCTCATTAGAGATTGAAATGCGTCACGCAAAACATTTTCGTGACGTCGCGCACTCTCGCATCGGGCTCTCGCAATGTTAAATTTTGGGCTTCATTTGGAATTTTTGACTGAGAATTTTTTTTTTGAATTTTTTTTTTCATTTTTTACATATTCAAATGTGGCTCTGGGATAGCGTAGGGGATGCGCGCTATGCTCTTGATCCAATGGTCCGAGGTTCGATTGCCGGCACAGGCGAAACGGAGTGTAATGTTCCAAGCCTAGCACTGGTTTTTCAAAAATCGCATGTTAGGGCCACACTACATAAAAAAAGACATACACAAGAAATCTACCTTGGTATCACAATGGGCCGATTAACGGCCTAAGTGGCAGCCACTTCAACCTACCTACCTACATATTCAAATTCCGAGGCATATATATCACTATATCAAAATATCATGATATCACTATTTCCCTGCCCCTGTGTGTTTTTTTCTTTGTGAAGCCATTTTTCCTGAGCAAAGTTCGCGATGAAAAAAATTTTCGTTTCTTTCCAACTTCAAAGAAAAATCGTCGACGCAAAGCCGTTGTACTGAGGACTCTTATCAATTATAAATCTATTTATTTTGTCCTTTTTTTATGTTTTCCGCATTGAAATGGCGATAGGCATTTTTTTTTAGCGTCCTTAATCCATCACTTTTTCGACATCGATGAATAGAGACAAATTTTCGTTCCTAAGGTTTGGTTATTTTTTTCAAGAGACGAAATTCCAATGAACACTTTTACCCTTAAACTGCATTCCGATGCTGACGACGATGAAGGTCTAGTAGTAGCAGCAAAGATAGGAGGATATGAAGGATTACAGTGAAATAATACCCACAATAGGGATGAGTTCTAATAACAAATTAAACATTGCTCTAATCAAAACAGACGACGGAGCTTTTTTTTTTTTTTTTTTTGTCCAGAAAGTCGAAAAATATTGCCCGATCTCCAATCAATTCAATAATTTTTCAGTCGATTTCCTGAAAAAATTCTCATCGAATTTTCACAGTTAATTGACCAATTGATCCGAGTGAACTTCGGCAGAGACATTTAAATAAATTATAATATATAAATATGTACACAAATTTGGCAAATAAAATTTGAAATTTTCGCAATGTGAATTTGGCCTGAAGGAGAAGGACGGGGGATGCTCTGAGGAAGGGAGCGAGGAAAAAGCAAAAATATGCAAATTGATTGAGAATTTGTTGTTGACGATACAAAATGGATACTAATGAATAATTTCATTTCGGATTACACTAATTAAATTAATTACTTTCATGTGGAAATGCTTTCAAAAGCTTGTAAAAGTGTTTCCGAAAAGGCATTTCCACATCAATAATTTATGAAACATATTTATTATGCTCAGAAAGCTTAAACTAATCCCTCTCTAAACTGGATATATTTTATGTAGATATACATTTTTAGTATATATTTAATATTATTTGTCATAGGATGTCACATTCGATAAAGGCAATTTCCAAATGCCTGATGATTTTATGAGTATTTAACATTTTCATTTCATACGTTTCACGTTTAATTATTATCCGCACTTCTGCTTTTGTCCCAATTAAAAATTTAATTTTGTTTACAAAAGCACGTCTTGCCATATAATTACATAAATACACTCAATTTACATGATTCTCTCGATTAAATGACTCGCATTTTCTTAATAAATAATGGCATAATTGCTAATTAAACATTTAAGGATAAAAGATGTCGTTGTTTTTTATGTATGCCATTGTGATTATGAGTGCTACAGGATGTAAACGATGAACGATAATGAATACATACATACATATAAAGGAAGGGTTTAAGAGATGGAGGAATTTTCCCTTCATTTTGTTTATTCGCAGCAATGGAGATGGTTTTGTCTAGTTTGAAATAATGTTGGTTTTCTTTTTGCAAGGAATTTTAATTAAAAACATCAAAGGAAAGGATAAAAGGTATCATATTTACACCAGTATAAAATCCGAGAAAATATAAAAATTCCATGGAAATTTTTGCCCATGATATCAATGCTAAGATTTCCTCAGCTCTCATCCTCCTGTGATCGTTTCCTTAACCAATTTTTCTCACAATCCATTTTTATTTAATTACTCTCATGTATTTTTGAGGAGCCCAGAGGGGAAAAAGATGATTGATATCTTAATGGGACACCATTTGCGTGACAATCTTTGTCAGAAAGGATTTTTTTTTTATCACCCAAAAAATACTTTGGCTAATGGAATTTTGTTACAATTGAAGGGTTATGGTTTAAGACCAATGAGCATCGCGTTCTAGCCCACCTGAGGGAACATGATTAATTAGCTCATTTTAAGTGGAAGTTAATAGGAGTTGAGAAAGAGAGTTTCATTAATTTTCATATTTGTAGGTCTGAAATTAAAAAAAAAAAAAAAAAAAAAAAAATCTGAGGCTCTGAAAAATGCCTCCGTAATGCATCCCAAATATGTTGAAAATATGAAGATATGCAACATGAGAAAAAAAATCCCCTCTCAGGGGAATCAGAAGCAATCTAGCGGCCAACACCCAGCCGGAACTGTGTACAGGAAGTGCCCGATCACTGCCATAGCACCAAGTATAATGTGCACAACACCATGCTGATATACAAAACTTATACACTTTTGTTTAAAATTGTCCTAGGCTGGTGCGGTGGTGTGATAACTGGGTTCGAAGTGGATAGCGGCTGTATATGGGCATACTTCGGATGTTTTCGTTGCTAAAGCACATTTCTGTATACAACGTGTACTTCGTGCCGTTCGGCTTCGGTTGCTTTCTTCGGTTCTGCATACTTGCTATGCACCAAGTGTATCGTGTAGTAGGCAGTTAAATATTTCATTTTTGCCTATTACTCTGTACACTGAGTGCCTAGTAACTTCAAGGCCCGGCTGGGCAGTACCTACTGCCAACAATCTCTTTGATGAAAACATTTATACTTTGTGTACTTACAAAGTGTACTGCTTTTGTATATAGAAACTTCGAAGATGCATTTCTCTCTTTCTTTTGAATTCGCTTTGAAATGGATTTTCAATATTTATTCAGTTTCAAGAAAACTTCGAGGCATGTGGATGACCTTCACTTAAACAATTACATTATGATATTTAACCTTTTAATGCCAATTTTTTTTTTTCATTGAAAAGTTCAAATATGACTCATTTTGGGTAGAAAAACACGAAGTTAAAATTATTAATATTAGTTTTTTCTCTCGCGACTCTTCCTGATTATACACCAACTTTCTAATGAAATTTACACACAAGCGGCATTGACCGTCATCAGAGTACATGTCACGAATTGGTAATCGAATTTGGAGTAGATCTACTCTATCGCGTCGATAACTCTATCGATGACATTGCCATTGGAGTTGCGATGAATAACATTTCCTCTCGATGACAATGCCATTGTAATTGATAAGTACTCAAATTTTCCCCTTGATATCCTTGGTGAAAAAATTAATTAATTGGTCCTTTACGAGAAAATTTCCGGCTGGGTGCTCATAAAGGACGATCTTCGTAAGAAAGCCAATACATATGTACATTATTTACGATCTCCTACAAGAGGTCATTATGAGGGCTCCGACTGCGAAAATGTTTGCTGGATAGCGCCAAGTATGGGCAATAGGTTCAAGGAAAGCCTGACAATGCTTTAATCGACACACATTAATGAATAGCTGAATTCGTTTTAAAGTCGAGCCCATTAAAAAATTAATTCGTATGTTTGTCGTAAAACGTTTTAAATGGAATTATACACATTAGCAGATTCCACAGAAATGTCAACACTAGTGTTTTTTTTTTTTTTTTTAAATCCAATTTAATCGGAAGAGCCAAATGAACAATTAAACAAAAATTTCCAGTAAATTTGAGATTATTGAAATTGATTCGTTGATGTTCAAAAAAATATTGCAGTCAATTTAATTCAATTAATTTTAATGCTTAAACTTTCAGTGAAGAACATTTCGAGTGTGAGGAAAGTTCTCAATGTTATCAAAATTCTGACTCCATTAAAACTCGAATCGGCATTCGTTTCGTAATTCAATTCAATTCCAAGGATTTTCAAGCAAAGCTTTTAGAATATATAGTATTTTTGGCTTTTATTGAGCACTCTTCTTGCCATACGCATCCAAACAGTCAGCTCTGAAAATATTCAAAGCCAATGAAACGAGATCGAGCGACTAATAATACTTAAAACCATAAAACTCTATTAAATCACGTACGGCTATAAAAGCCACGTACACATCACAGGGCTGGAATAAAAGGACTAAATTCACCCACATACGGACGTGCATAAGAGTTCTCGTATGAGCATATAGTATACATATGTATAAAAAGGACATTAATATTCTTGCATTCGAACACTGAAGAAGGACTGCAACATATGAAGCTGAATTTATTTTTGCAATCGTGCTCCTCAACATGCAGGTCCATTTCTCTTTGTTAAAGTCCTTTCCGCGCCTTAACGCAAAATGCGATTTGAGGCACATCCATGCGTAACGAGCTGCGTGCAACGCAATCGGTTGAACGAAAATGGATTCGAGAAGGGGGAAGAAGGCGGTCCCAACAAGTGGATTTGACTCACTATGGGTCGATATTTTCCCCTCTCTTCTCATTGCGAATCATTAAGAATTATCTTTGAACTCCAACTGAAACGAAGGCGAAGAGTAAAAAAAAAAATTGAACCAACAAATGAAATATGAACGCGTATCGTTGACGCAATGAATTGCCAGAGTTGCAATGACTCAACGTCAACGTGTCTTTGTCATCGGCGAGAATGACAGCAGCGGGAGCAACAACTCAAATTGAAGTCAATATTTTCTTCGAATGACAAACAAAAATATTGAAGAATCGATGGCGTTTATAATTCATGGGGCTTCTTCTCTTTGTTTAATGAGCTTGAAAAATCTTGACGCATTTTTAAATAAATAAAGGATAACAGTAACAAATCTTGCGATTTTTTCTGAATTCGGTATCTCAGCCTTCTCTCAAGGCTTCCTTGTCTGTAAGAATGTAAAGTTCATGGACATAAACTAAATAAATAAATAAATAAAAAAAAATAAATAATAAAGTAAATAAATAAATATCAAAATAAATAATTATGAAATAAATGGAAAAATAAATAATCAATAAATTGAATAATAAAAAAATATTGAAAATCGATTTATAATCATTTAATAATTGAATAAATCAATAGCATTTTATAAATAAATAAAGATAAATAAAAATTCATTAATCGAATCTCATTAATTTCTGAAATGTAAAGTTCAAACAAATAAATAAATAAATAAATAAATAAATAAATAAATAAAATAAATAAATAAAATAAATAAATAAATAAATAATAAAATAAATAAATAAATATAAA
The DNA here is from genome assembly GCA_020466095.1 of Chlorops oryzae. NCBI lineage: Eukaryota > Metazoa > Arthropoda > Insecta > Diptera > Chloropidae > Chlorops > Chlorops oryzae. The sequence continues at coordinate 111,274,881 of CM035807.1, forward strand.
AATAAATAAATAAATAAATAAATATAATAAATAAATAAATATAATAAATAAATAAAATAAATAAATAAATAAATATAAAATAAATAAAATTATATAAAATAAATAAATAAATAAAATAAAAAAATAAATAAATAAAATAAATAAATAAATATAAATAAATAAATAAATAATAAATAAATAATAAAAAAATAAATAAATAAATAAATAATATAAATAAATAAATAAAATAAATAAAATAAAATGAATTTACTGCGAAAAATTTTTAGTTTTATTAAAATTTCAATGTAAGAGGCTGGCGGGTTAAGCAAAGGCATGCAAATACTTAGAGGTATTTTTAATAAAAATTTTTAGAGTGGCGTCAAACTGGGAATACACTGAAAAAAATTGTTAAAATTGTTTTTTAGTTTTGTGGAAAAAATTTTCTCAGTGTAAAAATTAAAAATTTTTTTTTTTGATTTCTGTTATATTAGCAATCGGCCAACGTTTGTTTCATCTTCTTATCTTAATTAGTTTTTGAGATATAAAATTTTTAAAAAGGCTTATTAACCCTCTAATGCCACAATTTTTTTTTTTTTATTAAAAGTTCAGATAAGACTAATTTCTGGTAGAAAAACATGAATCTGAAATTATTAGGAATTTTTTTTTTTTGGTAATTTGTTCCAAACCAGTCCGTCTAAAGACGGAGACCAGGAATTAGAGGGTTAAAAAAGGATTTCCAAGGATATTTCAAGGACCGTTCAAAATAAAATTCTAAAAAGTAGTCTCCACAGTGTTTTTAGATGGCACCTATCGAAAAATTAAAAAAATTTAAAAATTCCTTTCATGATCCCGCAACCCGCCAGACCCTTTCTTTGAATTAAATCGAATGAGGATGTGAGACTGCGGCCTTTTGATGCCATCTCCACCTTAAGAGCCTGCAGCACACACGAAAAATTAAGGACTTAAAGATGCGATGAGAACCTTCGCTGGAGTAGGTACCTGAAGGTGTGCGAAAACAATTGCGATTGAATTCAATTTACGCCGAGAAATTGCAAGGACCAAAAGGCAAAAGCAAGAAAGAACAAGGCTCCCGAAGGCAATGGCAAATGTTTTTCCAGCCACACCATATGTCGAAGGAGCGAACGAACGAAGGAAGGAACGAACGAATCCACTCAAGCGCAACGCGAATTCGTGCAAGGATTTTCAAATAAATCGTCTTTGACTCAAGAGCCGATATAGAAGGCCATGGAGGAACAGTGTTCCTCAATAAGATTTACGCCATTAAAGTCACAAAGTGAATTTGAGAAAGTGTAGAAAACAAAATTGAATTTACCCGCAAAAGTAGAGCGCACCATGAAGCGAATCCTTGTTCTTGTTATTAAGAAAGACTTTCAATATTTAGGACTTATACTTATGCAATATTAAATGAGCTTAGTACCTAGTTCCTCTTTCATATACCTATATGAAAAAGCCCACATAAGTATGCTTTCAATTTCTTGCTTTTACTCTTGAAAGAAAGAAAGAAAAGAGTCAATCGTTTGCAGCAAAAGAAACAGGAGCATTTGAGCCGCCCCCAAACAATCGTTGCATTCAGATCGAGGGCACAACAAATGTTGATGTCCTAGTTTACACATCCTGTCAGATGCAGGCAGGCAGCCGCCATCGACCGCTTTCAAACGTGCAAGTGTAAATTCTCACTGTAAATGCGCGGCATCCTTGCTCCGCAGCTCGAGATCCAAGGCGAGGCGTTCCGCTTCCTTTTTGCGACACATTTAAAAAGTGCAGCTAAAAGCATTCAAGATGCATATCCTGTGTACACTCAGGACCTCGATGTAATGCAAGTCAAAGCATCGCGCAAGGAGAGTTTAGCCTTGAGCCAAAGCTCCACTTACGTCGGATTTAGGTCCTACGATTTCGAGATTTTGTTTTTAAATGTGAGAAAATTCTCATTTGTGAATGTCTAGAGCGGCAGGCAGAAGGGAAACCACGACAGCTGATGATGCAAGATTGCATTTCTTATTTATGTGCAATGGGGAGAACACTTGGCAAAGATGAAAATTGCATTTCCAGCGGTGAAAGGAAAAGCAAGAAAAATTATTTTTGTAATGTTACGAAGAAGGTTAATTTTTCTTTCGGAGGCGTGCACACTCCGGGATACGCCGGGACACTTGAAAACGCCATGAAAAAAAGAGATTCTTGAGAATTATTATGGATTTAAGTCGTATAATTTTCCCTGTCATTAGACGCTTTGCCATTCTTGAAGAAAGTCCAAAGAAAAATCTATAAAAATGAATCCTTACTCCTGACTTTTCCCCGTCCATCGTCTCGGGACCTCACATCGGTGTTGCTTCAAATCAAATTCTTCATACAAGTTCAAATTTCCGTATTCGAAAACTTCTCGATTTCACTTACAACGAATTGTCTGTCAGTAACTCAACAACTTTGTGTAAATATCAAATTTCCCTTCGTCCTTGCAGCCTCATAAATCCAATTAAAACTTGCAGTATGGGAATAAATTGCTTATTTTTTTCTGTTTGAAATGTTTTTTCCCATTCTCCCGTAATGATGTGCTCTTCATTTTTAATGCAATTTTTTTCTCTCAACTCAACTCAACTCAACTCAACTCGTCTCGTCTCGTCCTGTCTCGCATTCTCTGCTCTGCTGCGCTCTAGCAGCATCATCCCGAGCGCCGAGTGAGAATGCAACACTTTGCCTCAGAGCTGCAACTCCGAATTCAACTATGAATTACCTATGCGCGAAGTATCATGGCATTATTTTGTAATAAGACTTTTATTATTCAACGTCTGAATGTAATTAAAACACAATTTGTTGGAATGCCTTCGCTCAAAGGACTCCCGGTGGGATGAGATGCAGTGTCAGCGGATTTGCAATGAGTTGCATGAAGCGAAATGGAAAGCGCAAAACTGGTTAGAAATTTAATAATTTAAGGGAATTAATATCGCCATCGAGCTTCGTCTCCAGAGATCGGAGTCATTTAATAAGTTCCACATACATACATATATACCAAGGCCAAAGCATGGCAACATTTACAAGGATATTCGAACAGCTTCCTCTACATTTGTCCTCCGTCAATTTGTGCATTAATTAGACTTCTTCGTTCACATTTTTTTATGAGTTTGTTTTGCAACTTTTCCAATCCGATTATTTAAAAAAAGAATCTTCATTATTTTGGACTTCAATTAGTCCTTGCCAATTAAATTTATTATTTCATGGGAAGCTATCAAAAGTTGGAATGGCTTCAGTTTTAGAGCGCTGAGAATATTCTTTAGGAATTCATTGGTCTAAGAGTTCAATCGAAAAATAGAATACTGAGAGTGGTTTACATAGTTCCCTGGATTTTTCTATTGATTTAAAAAGGACCTTAACATGAAGGTCCTTCTGAGTATCAAAGTAATCGTTCATTTCTAAATTCAACTTTTTCAATGGTCGTGTTGATATGCAGCCCATTTTTAATCAATTATAATAAGGACCTTTTATTAAAAACGATCTCGTAAATCGGACCTTTTATTGAAATCGATCTCATATCTTGGGACTAAGGATTTTTGTTCGAATTTTTTGTCACTTTGCCGTTATATTTTTCCCTCAATGGTCAAAATAATTTCATATCTCAGTCAGTTGGCGTAGCTAGCCCAAAACCCAAAGGCCCATCGCCCAAAAGGAGCCTCGTCAATTGAATGAACGATTTAAAAGGACTTTGGGACTGTCCATTAATTACGTAAGAGAGTTTTAGACCATTTTTGGCCTTACAGACTCCATGTAAGAGGGCATTAATTTTGAAGGATACTGAAGCATAGTGACGTTACTTAAAAATTTTATAGGCCTCGCCCACGTCTAGATTAGTCCAGGCTACGCCACTGTCTCCAGTGCAGTTACTTTCTGTGTTGTTTAAGTAATGAAAACTTTCAGCAAAGTTGCTCATTATTTTATATAACTTAAGAAAGAGGATAAGGCGGGAGAAACCCTTGGCAAGAAGCAGTTTTATTTTGAGGTTTTCTGCAACTTTTCCAATTATTCAAAAAGAAAATCTCTTTGAAGACAATAATGAATCATCAAATCGCTTAAGTCTCGCCCTGAGTCAACAATTTTATTAATAGAGATACAAATTTCTTTTTTATACAACCGACAGAACAAAATGGAGGAACTGGTCCCATTTTTTGGGACTCCGCTTGAAAAAAACAACTTTCTTTTTGAGAAAAAAATATTCGAATTTTTATTTGAGCACATTTTTTCAATTGGCGACATCGACAAGTAAAAAAAAAATCTTCTTCATAATATAGACAAAGCATTATTGAGTCCTGTCAAGTCTCTTAATGGCGCTTCTGGACAATAAAGAATTTTTTGTCATTTTATTGTTTGAACGGAATATTTGACATTTGGGGATTTCTTAAGCAATGAAACGAAACTCCCAAAATTTTACTTATTGTTCTTGAAAGTCATCTGAAAATATGTTTCCAATAAAGAGAATTTATGTTCTTTTAAAGCTGAAGAGCAAACTTCCTCAGTTTTTGTTCGCTCCATTTTTTCTTTATCACACTGTCATCATTGTATGTGTATATGTTGTGTGTGTGTTTGAAAACTTTTTTATTGACTCCGAGGTTCGAAGAAAATTATGACCTGAATGACTTGTGGGAACAAAAGCGATTTTCACTTTTCCATTCAAGTGCTGAACATCATTAGTACTTTGGAACTGTTAGAGTCCTCGATTTAAGTATATTCAATGTATTCGAGGTGGTAACTACTTGTTTGAGGATCTTCTTCCTTTGAGGAAATATGACTCCAGCAGAGAACGATAGAGGATAATCTACAAGAGCCGGCAGCCATTCGCATTCAGAAACTCGAATTTATTCATATGTACATATGAAGACAAAAGGCGAGGCATTTGCAGAGGGTGAAACGAACGGAGTTGGATGCCTGGATGGCTGGCTGGCTGCTGCTGCTGCCCTCAAGTGCGTGCGTATTTGCATTTTATTGTCGCAATTCCATGAGTGCTTTATGAGCGGTTGGGGTTGAATTATGCTTGATATGTGGGGTGGTCACATATGGAATGGGGGGCCAACGACGACTTCATTTCTATCATTTTATATCATTTTTGTCGTTATCGCAGTCTTTGTCTCTCATTATGCGTGCATGTGTGTGCATGTGGAGATGTATTTTGTTTTGTTGAATGCTTCCAACTAACGACAAAGTTTTTCATGTTTTTTAAATAATATTAAGAAAAAGCTAATAGGATGATATTCTGTGAACGGATGGCAAAGTGCAGTAGATGACAGCGTCACTTGAATGTGCTTCAACAAAAGTTGCTCATTCAACTGTCATTGTCACTGGTCTCGGAAGAGTTACACTAAAAGAGATATCCATGCATGTGTATCATTGAGTCCAATGCTGAATGCTGAATGCTTGAATGCTCAACGCAGCTCAAGGCTTTTTCGACACGACAGTCTGGCGGTCGCATTGGAGCCAGATACATTATGGATAAACTTGGCAATGGTTCAATGAACAGACACACACAGAGAGAGAGAGAGGGAGAAAAAAATGCCGCCAATTCAAGTTTTGTAAAATTTAATTTTTCCCCATTCGCTTTTCAACGCATTCTCTTATTTTTCCTTCTTTTATCATCAATTTTTTTTTTTTTTTTTTTTTTTTTGTAAGGAGTGTTAAAAAATAAAATTAAATCTCTCATGAGTATTCAATGTTAAGCTTAATGAACGCTTATGAGAAGTGACGATTTAAGAATGTTTATCTTTCTGAGAGGGTGCGCCATTCATGAGAACCCAGCAGGAAAATTATCTCCCGCATGACAATGTCATCAGTAGTGCTCGGATTTTGAATATTTTGAAAATTTTTAATTTTTTTGCATTTTTGTTTGAATTTTGTGAATATTTTTTGAATATTTAAAAAAATTTTTTTTTTTAATTTTTTTGAATACTTTTTGAATATTTTTTTGAATTTTTTTTGAATTTTTTTTGAATTTTGTTTTTCATTTTTTTCATTTTTTTTACATATTCAAATTCCGAGGCATAGTCATCAGTGATGTCATCGATGACATATAGGTGACATTGTCATGCACGACATTTTGGAGGACCTGTCATCGTGGAGTTGATTTTACCTAGGTCCGGAGTTATTCAATGACATAGCTTAGCAGTTCTTTTCCAGAATAAATATTCAAAAAAATTCAAATTCCGAGGCATAGTCATCAGTGATGTCATCGATGACATATAGGTGACATTGTCATGCACGACATTTTGGAGGACCTGTCATCGTGGAGTTGATTTTACCCAGGTCCGGAGTTATTCAATAAAGAATTCTGTTTGGGGTCTGAATTTCTTCTCTAAGGGCGTGGTAAGGTTTGGTTAGGTTTAAGGGGCAGCCCACCAAAAAGGTGGCGCACTTAGACCAAGGAAGGTGATACCTACACCTATTTTAAAAACCAATTTGTTCCCTCAACAAAGCTTGCTATCCTCACAGGGTTAAGTTCCCTGAGGTCCGATAGGGAGTGAACGAAATATCACTCTAATGTCTTAGATCTCAGTCTAGCAAACGCCGGGCAATGCAGGAGAAGATGCTGAGGCATTTCCTCCTCCTCATCATCATCCTGACAGCTTCTGCAGAAATCGAAAGCAGGGGGCTGAGGGCCTATGAGGCAGTGCCCGGTCATTAGTCCAACCGTTCCCGAAAGACGAGTAGCTCCCCAGTTCGTTTTTGGTCTCTATTTGGCCAATTCAGCCCAGCTTTCTCGCAAGAACTTCCGCTTTCCCATTTTTCTTGAAAGGACCTTTCCCATTTTTCTTGAAAGGCCCATTCTCCAATGAGAAGGCGACATGTGGCTAGAGGAACCCCCGCATAATTTTCAAGAATAATATTTTCCAAGCGATCCCCCTAAACATAATCATTGATAAAACCTTTTTAAAAGAGGTCAATTGCCCAACTCACAGAATGCATTAAAAGCTCCCAGGCGCGCAGCCAGGGGGGGGTTTTGGGGGTTCAACCCCCCCCCCCCCCCCCCAAATTAAGGAAAAAATACACCACACAGCTTACATTTCTACATCGCCGTCCTACAAACTCTTTTATTAAGTTTTATGATGCAATAATTTTAGTTCTTGACCGAATTTCCTCTTGGAATGATCAAAATGTGTCAAGTCAGTCTAATTTATTAAAATGTGCCTTACAAAAAGGCGAATTTCTTATATCTCTTCATTGTATAAACCAAGTTTTTAGTTACACATTTGTTCTATGTAAATATTTACAAGGTAGAAACATTGATCTCAAATATGCTGTTGTCCTAGCAGATATATGCTTAGAGAATATTCAAACCTTAAGAATTAACGCTGAGGAAGAATTTCAGAAATTGTTTAAAAACGCTGAGAAGCAAGCTTTATCAAGCGGACTTATTTTGCAAAAACCTAGGCTCGCAAATTCTCAGGACCACG
>CM035807.1:111287307-111364807 GCA_020466095.1 Chlorops oryzae
TCGAATAAGTATCCTGCATTAATTTCGACTGCTTCTCGACTAATTTGCGACTAGTTACAAACTGACGCTGGCACTGTGTCCTATTTATTTTCTGAGTAGTGCTTTTTAACTATCGTCTTTGAAAGGGGGCTTTTATTCTGATAGAATGCTTCCAAAGGGTCTGGCGGGTTGCGGCATCATGAAAGGAATTTTTAAATTTTGTTGATTTTTCGATAGGTGCCATCTAAAAACACTGTGGAGACTACTTTTTAGAAAATAAGCGGTCCTTGAAATATCCCTGAAAATCCTTTTTTAATAAGCCTTTTTTCAAAATTTCATACCTCAAAAACTAATTAAGATAAGAAGATGAAACAAACGTTGGCCGATTGCTAATATAACAGGAAATCAAAAAAAAAATTTTTTAATGTTACACTGAGAAAAATTTTTCCACAAAACTAAAAAGACAATTTTAACAATTTTTTTCAGTGTATTCCCAGATTGACGCCGCTCTAAAAATTAAAAACAAATACCTCTAAGTATTTGATTTCATTTAAAAAAAAGTTTCATTCAAATTAAATGGAGCAACAGTGAGATATTCAAAAAATTACAAGTGCACATAGATGCTCTAGTACTAATATCCAGTACAAATGTACGAAAATGATACAAAACACATTACTCATACGGCATGTTTTTAAAAATTTAATATCTCCAGAAATAATTGAGATCAAAAGATGAAACAAACGGTGACTTATTGTTAATAAAACAAGGTATTCTTTTAAAACATTCAAACGGTTTTACAAAAATTGAAATTCACTGAAAAAAATAGTTAAATTTTTGTTTTCTTTTTATGTGAAAAAAATTTTCTCAGTGTAAAATTTCAAAATAAATTTTCTATATTCCTTGTCTTTGTTCCTTCCTATTGTGCTCCTTTAGAACAGTGAAAAAAATAGTTAAATTTGTGTTTTCTTTTTTGTGAAAAAAAATTTTCTCAGTGTAAAATTTAAAAATAAATTTTCTATATTCCTTGTCTTTGTTCCTTCCTATTGTGCTCCTTTAGAACAGTGAAAAAAATAGTTAAATTTTTGTTTTCTTTTTTGTGAAAAAAAATTTTCTCAGTGTAAAATTTAAAAATAAATTTTCTATATTCCTTGTTTTATTAACAATAAGTCACCGTTTGTTTCATCTTTTTATTTTATCTATTTTAATTATACTCTACTATAAATTTCATTGATACTCAGAGACTAATGGATTGCCTTAGATGTCTTCAATATTCAACGGTAGTCCTCAAAGTAACCCAGATGTATCCTTTTTGGTAAATTTCATCTCTCAATTACTGCAAAGAAAATGTTTAATAATTTCTCTTTACGCTTGTGTGGAAACTTAAAGAATTTTTCATGGCATTTTAAGAAGGACGTCCTAACAAAGTGGGATGAAAAAAAAAAATATTATCTTTTTTGTGTCTGGAAAAAAGATGTTGTCTTTGTCTTTATGCGACTTACGACAGAAACATTTATAAATGACCTTTGGAGGAGTCCTGAGATAAAAGCAAAAAATCTGCGTCCCTGTCCTTCTGAGAAATTAACTTCTCATTCCACGCGAATCAATGAAGAAAAAAGCAGTACAAAGAAACACGAATGAAGGGTCGGAGTTAATTTCTGAAATCTGCCGCAACAAGCAACCGTGGAGGAAAGTGAAGGAGAACTTTTGTCATTAATCAAAGGAACATTTATACATACAGTGTACTCCCTCTTTCCGGACACTTCTCCTAATGGGATAACCCTCTTAAACGGACCCTTTTTGGCAATGCTCTAGTATTCCTGCTTCTAAAAAAGTTTCCTCTTAAGCGGACACTTCTTTTAAAAGGACATATTTTTGGGTCCCCTAGGTGTCCGCTTATATAATTGTAAATAATTACCTACTAAAATTTAAAGACTTTAAAAGGTAAACAATTCAAACTTCCACTCAAGCCAAGGCGTTTTTGATCTGCAGTCTTAAACAAAAATTTAAAAAAATATTAAAAAAAAAATTATAAAAAAGTAAATAAATAAATTAATAATAAAAGCTGAAAAATGTCAACAATGCTATAAAATTGTATTGCCAACGAGGTGGAAAAGAAAAACCCAGATGTAATAAACACAAAAAAGCTTTAAAATATTCCTCTTTTTTGTTGGAAGTCGGAAAATTGAATGCCAGCTGGGCTAGAGCCCTCCAAGAAAAATGTGGGAAAAACAGGCAAAAAAGTGACATGTACATCTGAATATAAATGAAGTTTTTTATACGAAAAATGTTCTTTCGTAGGAAGAATAAATCTTTTTAAAATAATATAATCATCGAGATGTGATAAGACGTTGAAAAGTAGATATTTCGATATAATAGTTAAGTTATGGGGAGAAAAAATGTTCTGAATACGGTATGAGGCCACCAGAAAGAGAAGAGATGAAGACGAGAAATTCTGCAAAGCCAACTTTTTCGAATCAAAAGAGCACGTCTGATTTGTCTAACGTAGATGAATCTCCCCCAACTTAGAGGAGGAATAACAATAGTCGGAGTAGAAGAAAGAAGAAACGGAATAAAAATGTTCATTTCGAATAAAAATGGCTGCTCCATCCATGGAAATTACGAAACAAAAGACTTTGGTATCCACAAAAGTAGCTTTGTTCGCTCTGGATGCGGCCGGTTTTACGGTTTACTGTTTACGGCTTACGGGTGCTCCAAGGTTTACGCTCTCAAGCTGAATATTCTGCAGTCCCATTTTATTTGTTCCGCTGAGGTCTGGCTTTATCAACGTTTTCACTTTTTAAGCAGCCACCGAGCAATAAGAGCACATTAACAGCACACGCCACTTATCGGTTTGCTTCTGTATTTATGGAATTTCACATAACGAGAGAGAGAGATAGAGCGACAAAGAGGGAGAAAGACGAATACACCCACATGTTCATGTGTTCATTATTTCGATTAAATGCGAATTTTCATTGTGGCTGCTCAGACTGTAGACTCACCAACGCTGAAGAGGACTCTTCAAAGATAGAAATCTCGGTTTATTGATTTTTCCAGCTTATTTATTCCAAGGACCATTTGACTTGAATATCATTTCTTATTGAATGAACTTAAAGCGATGTGGTTGAAAAAAATTGCTTTTCGTTGTAATTTTTCACTGTTCTGAATTTACGGCTCCCTGAAAGGGATTTTCAATTTTTATTGATTTTTGGATATTTACTTCCTAAGAACACTGTAACTGATTTTTAGGTTTTAGGATTTTTAAAAATCCGTTTTAGTAAGCCTTTTTCAAAAATTTATATCTCAAAAACTAATGTAGATAGAAAGATGAAACAAATGGCGACTGAATGTTTATAAAACGAGGAATCTAAAAAAAATTACTTTTAATTTTACACTGAGAAAAATTTCTCCACAAAACAGAAAATCAAAATTAAAATATTTTTTTCAGTGTATTTCCGTTCTTGTGCCACATTTAAGCTAATTTTAATATATACCTCTAAGTATTACCTTTCAATAAATAATAATTTTTTCAAAATCAAAATGCAAATTTTTGGAGATTTTTGCACTTAGGCATGTAGAAGATCTCAGTACCAAAATCCTGTAAAAATGAGCAAAATTTAAGAGGGTTAAGAAAAACGTCATCGATTTAATACGGGGAATCTAAAAAAATTTATTTTTAGTTTTACACTGAGAAAAATTTCTCCACACAACAAAGTCAAAAATAAATATTTTTTTTCAGTGTATTTCCGTTCTTGCGCTACTTTCTGTTTAGTTTTAAAATATACCTCTAAGAGTTACCTTTCAATAAAATTAAAAATGCGCAAAATTTAAGAGGGTTAAGAAAAACGTCATCGATTTAATACAAAAGAAAAAAAATCAATAGAAAGGAGCATATTTTACTCCGCCCCAATAGTTGCAGCCATTTTGTTTTTATGTGGATATTTAATATTTTCAAGTCAACAAAGCGGTGAAAAAAAAAATAGAAAAAAATAAAAAATAAGGAGAAAAAAATTACCTTCCTAAAACATTAAAATTTCCATTCAAATAATGAACGTACGTTGAATGCATTGCCTGCGGGAAAAATGAGGAAAAAACAAGGACTCTGCTTTTAGTGGAGTATCGTTGGATTTTATTGCATGGATCTGCTTTTCCGAAAACGGGGATGCCAGCGAGCATGTTTCCTCTTAACATTTCCTGAATTAAAACGAAAACGAGTCAAATAGAAAAGCGAAAACTATTGAAAAGAGAAATACGATAGCCCCATTGCAATGACTTCGCATGTACGGGCAGTGGATGGCAATGCGGTCGTATCCTTTTTTCCCCCCATTTTATTGCGAAAACTGCAGTTCGGAGACACAAATGCAATGCAATGCAATGAACTTTGCGTTGAATGGCAAAACGCATTCGAAATGTTTTCTCTATGCTATTTCCTTTTACCTCTTTCATTTGTGCAAATAGGTAAATAAATAAAATCACAAAACGAGAGCTTATAAAAGGTTAAAAAAGAAACAAAATTCGTTCACGTTAAAAGCTGAAATAATGTGAAAGATAAATTTTCTACCTACTCGAATGTAGATAAAGTCGATTTCCACATAAAATCTGTTATGCTGGAAGCTGGAAAACTATAAAAATATTACTTTTAAATATATCATAAAAATATCATATTTAAATTCGATAATAAATATGGAAAACAATGACATTAAGGACACAAAAGCTTTAATATACGCTGCTACTAAGAAAAACATTTTCTCTTCCATTAAAAAAAAAAAATTAATAATAAAAAAAGCATACACATTTAAATCTTTCTTGGGAGTTTGAACTGATTCGCTGATTTTAGTAAAAAATATGAACTTCATTCCCCCACATTCCATCAAAAACTTTGACATCGACGGACGCAAATCTCCCCACTTATACACTGAGCGAACTTAACCATGATTTTTTTAAAAGGGCGCATTGTTATTCACAGTCCTTTTGATTTTCGAGCAGAACAAAGATTTCAAAAGAAAAATGGTTGATTCAACAACATTTTTGGTTGATTTGAAAGGAAATATGTTTAATTACATTTCTTTAATTTCGATATAATTCTCATTTGGTTTATAAAATATACATTTATTCATCTTAGAACTTTTTAAGCTTTGCGAAAGCAGGCACGGCAAAAGAGTGAAAACAGAGGATGAAGTCCATCCGATGGCTATTTTTGGGGTTATATTCAGCAGAGGGAAATTTGCTTTGAACGTTAATTAAATTTGTTCTGTCATTTCTTCTTGTATAGGCATTTTTTTTTTGACATTTTTTTTATTTTAAAAATTATCTTCTTATTTCCATTACGTCCGTGGTTGGTTCAACAATTGAAATTTAAATCCATTTTTGAAAATTATCATTTCAATTCAACCTGAAATATGGTTGATTCAAAAGGAAAATCTTTATTTTTTCCAACAAGAAAAATTGTTAAAATAAAAATATACCTTCTTGACTTGACGCCGTTTTGTATATTTTTACTTTTGATTTAACCAGGTTTCTGGTTGATTTTTTTCTCTGTGTAGCTGAATCTTATAAGGACGAAAGACACGCACACATCGCTCTTTCTGCCAATCCCCTTGCTTTATTTACTTTCATTTCGCTAAAAACTGTGGCATTACGGCGGGTAATTGACCTCATGTCAGCTTAAATGAGCCGAGGATAAGTCAAAGCGAGGGGGAAAAGCTCTCAAATTCTATACAAAAATCTCCTTGCAATTTTTTTGATATTCTCTCCGCTTTTTTTTTCACTGAACAATTTGGCGAAAATGTTGTCGTGATGTTTGGTCATAAAATAAGGGCAATCTTTAAGAAGTGAAAACAACAATTTCGATTACGGTGACGCATTTTCTCAAAAGCGCCTGAAAGCACGCAATGATTTTAACAATAGGAATTCAATTAAACAAAAAGGTGTCTGATTTTCGATAGAAAACGGTGTTTTCTTAACGCCTTCTTCAAGCATTGATAACAAATTGAAAATCGTTACAAAAATTTAATTGCTTTAAATATACTTTAGGCTTAATTATTCATCCTCGCAATCGTTGAATCATTGCAGCATTGCACTGCTAACGGAATAACTTGCCCATGACATTGCTTGACTCAACTAAGAGCGACTCGACGAGTTCCTGTGACGGTGAAAAATTATTCGATTTACTCGACTCCGAAGAAATTTATTCAAGTAGGTACTCTGAAACGGTGCCACAAAAGGGAGCATGCGATCTTAAAGGATAGACATTGAATACGTAAGGACATGCAATCGACAAGAGGGAGAAATAAGGGGGAACTGTTGCATGTAGCAAAGCAAGAACGAGAGCGGATGTTTTTGGGCAGTGAGAAAAAGTTTTCCGCATGCTTACGGATGATATGTAATTTGAAATGGCAATCATGTCAGCATCGGAAGTGGGCAGTAAAGTAGACGAAAATATGTAATATTATAAAAGGAGAAAAAAAACAGAAGAATTCAAATCGCATGGGGTCACCTGCTGTGGTCAAGGCGCCCGTGGCCTAGTGGGACATGTTTGAATGACACAATTTGAAATGGCAACAAATATATTCCCACTTAAGGAGTTCAAGAGGACAATCAATTTTATGAATTGATTTTTAGGCTTTGGGAAAAGTTCATTGTTTGTCTTCCAAAACGATTCGCAAGAAAATGAAATGGAAGAGGATCAAAGTTTATTTTTGGACACATAACCATTCTCCGCGTCAATGGATTTTAACAGTTTTCTTACTGGAAGATCTCATGCTCTTTTGATTCTATTTATACAATTGGAATTTTTCCTGCTTCCGTCAATAACAGCAGAGTCCGTGAATGAACAATGAGGCTACTTGAATAATTGATTTTCTTTCTTATTTCCTTCCTTTTATATTTTTCCATTATTTCTTTTTATTTTTTAATGAAGTTTCAGCATCGACGACGACGAATTCTGATGCAGATATCCTTCAGTTTATGGTGGAAAAAAATTCAAAATAAAATTTTGATATTATGAGTACTTTTGTTTGCATTGTCGCCCCGTTGTCGACTAATCTAAGCCAATCATTGCCATTAGTGGGTTGAAGGAGTTCTACCACAACATCATACTCAGCAGCTTTAAAGCCTGTTGTCTTTCCTTTCAAATATGGAAAAACATCATCAAACAATTTGACATAAGACCAAAAAACTCGGTCTTTCCTAAAAAAAAAAAAAAATTTCCAAAAACTTTGAGTGCAAGAATATTCATACATAAATCACATCGGAATTTATTGCCAGTTTGTCGAGATGGAAGAAGCTTTCTTGGCAGCCAATGATGCAAGGACACGAATGCAGCAGTTCATGCCGAGAAGACGAAATAAAAAAAAAAAATAAAAGGAAAATAAAAGCGAGACCATAAAATTGAATTGCCAGTTAGAATTTTTACCCAATTTCTTTCTGATGCTGCTGCTGCGAATAATAATGGAGAGAGTGGAAAAATACTAATAAAACTAACACTTCATGTCAAGTGCGGAGAAAGAGCGGAGGGAGCGCCACAAAATGCAACGCATTCGAATGAAATAAAAATGGCGAAATTTGACACGAGGGGAGATTGAAAAGAAAATTGGAGAGTTTATTCATTTTGGGGTTAACGACACCGGAAGAACGTGATGCGGTTTTTTTTTTTTTTTTTGTTGCCATTCTTAGTTCAGAAATTGTTGTACAGGGTTGCTTTTATATTAGTATAATTCACTACACACCACGATTAGTAACACTAGTTTACAAATAATTAATTTTTTTTTTAAGAGTTCTAAGTGCACATTTCTGATGGACTTTGGCCTTCTAAGCAGGAATACAATATTTTAAAAAAATCTTTCTGAAAGAGTTTTATTGTTTTGATTCAAAAGTAAATATACACAGAGAAAAAAATCAACCAGAAAACTGGTTAAATCAAAAGGAAAAATATACAAAACGGCTTCAACAAGGAATATTTTTAATTTTAACAATTTTTCTTGTTGGAAAAAATAAAGATTTTCCTTTTGAATCAACCATATTTCAGGTTGAATTGAAATGATAATTTTCAAAAATGGATTTTAAATTCAAATTGTTGAACTAACCACGGACATAGTTGAAATGACAAGATAATTTTTAAAATAGAAGAAATTCCAACAGAAATACCTATAAAAGAAGAAATGTCAAAACAATTTATTTAACGTTCAAAGCAAATGGCCACAGAGCCCTCTGCTGAACATAACCCCAAAAAATAGCCACCGGATGGACTTCATCCGATTTTGTCACTCCGTTGTCGTGACTAGGGATGGGAAAAAAACATCGATATATCAAAACATCGATATTTTTAAAACGATATATCGAAAATTTATGCCGATATTTTTGCTCGGCGATATATCGTACATCGATATACATTTCCCGACATCGAAAGCGATATTTTGTATATGTCTGTCGTTGTAAACATGTGCTTCACACTTATTTCTCTTGGATATAAAGCGGCATTTTAATCGTTCATGTTTTATCTTGTCGTATCATATCTTATCATTCCATCTGAGAACTCGAAAACGTCCTTTTGTACACTCCAAATTTTGTCTAAAATATGTACAGTGTACTCTGTCTTAAGCAACAACCTACGGGACCGAAAGATCTGTCCGCTTAACAGAGGTGTTCGCTTAAAGGAAAGATTTGAGAAGCAGGAGCACTAGAAATCCTGAAATCTGTCAGTTTAGAGTAGTGTCCGCTTAGGAGGGTTCTCCTTAAGCAGAAGGTACACTGTAATGATTTTAGTAGCAATAGTCTTTTAACTGGACTCACTTATGTCATATTCGTCGACTATTATCGAATTTTAGTATATTATTACATCTTTTGTCGTAGCTTTCAAGTTAAAAGTTTAAGAAAAATATCTTAATGTTATTTTTAAAAAATTTTTTTTATTTCACAAAGTAATAATTGAGAAATTTTAAGACTTTTCCTTTTAAATCATACCAATAATTTGCACAAATAATTGATTTCATTTGAAAATTGGGTTCGTTCTGCTCGAAGAATAAAAGTAGATGGAAAACATAAAAAAAGAAACATTATTTTAAAAAAAAAAAAATATTTGTTTATCAATCAATTAATTAAAATAATATTTCTGCCATTTTTAATGGAAATTTAAAACTAAACCTCATTCTGTGTTGTAGGGAACCGACTTTTAATATTACAAAAAATGTTATTTTTTCTTCAGATAAGATATTGTTAGAAGAAAAAATTTTAGTAATTTTCTCTAAAAAACTTCTGAGCTTTTTTTTAAGGTTTGAAGGCCTACAGAATCTTATTTTACTGACCGATAGCAAAATTGTTTGAGAAAAAGTTTTAGAGGAGTTAGTTTTCTTTAATTTGAGGGATAATTTGTTCAAATCGGACTCGGCACTGTCGAGTTCTGCCCGAAAAAGCAATACAACCTTTACAAAATTTTTCCAAAAATTTAAATAAAATAAAAACTTTTTCATTAACCCGGTAGCGCCTGAATTAAAGAAAAAAAAAAAAATATAAAAATAAAATGAAATATGAACTCGTTCAGGTATGGGGATGACAGAAAACGAACCATTTTAGTGATGCCATATAGCATCGTTAGGCGCGACTGGGTTAACAAAATTTTTCTAATATTTATTTTCGTGTTTAGAAAGCCAAGATCTATAAGAAAAGTGCATTTAGAAATCCTGGGAAAAAAATTCTGTAAACTAGTGTAACTTGTGGGCTTTCAGCACAAACGATAGAAAGGTGAAACTGTGGCTACATTACTATTCTGCCATTTTTATTTGCAGCATTCGGTTTCATTGCAAATCAGTCCAACATTCCAAGCAAGTCTTCAATAGAGCAAATGAAAAAAAAAAAAAAATTTGCACTCATCTCTTTGACCAAAAGCTGAAAGCTCGCAGTGCAAAATGGCAACATAGTGCATAGGAAAGGCAAATAGAAAAAGTTTTTTCCTATTTCAAAATTGTGAATAAAAAAAAAAAGAATCTGCTTTATGCCGTGCAAGTGGGGCTTTTGAATTTTTATTTGTTTTTCACTACATTGCAGCCACAGGGACGACCGGCCGCTGAGTCTATGTTTTACGATCTGGTTATTGCCTTTCTTTGTAAGCAGTCCTTTTTTTTTTATTTTTTTTTTGCTTTTGAGTCCGAACTTTTTCTGCATCGTTCTGCATAAACGTTACGTTTGAGTTTGACTTTAGAGCTCTAAAAACTGGAAACTTTAACTCTTTACCCTTTCGCGTCTACTGGGACAGGACATTACATCACAAACAAAAGAAAACTTCAAAAAATTTTCATAAAATAATTACTATCGTATATTCGAAGGATAATTTATTCAGTGTTACTAGGATATAAGCACCCACTATAGAGGGGGTGGTCCAAAAAAGCTATAGGATGGTCAAAAAGTGGTCATTTTTCTCCATTGGTTTTAATCGATTTGAACATTTTTTTTCGCTAAGTTCCCACAGCTGAAAATATTTGCCAGTTAAAGACATAATTTGCCTGAATTTGAGACACGTAAAATGTTAATTTTCTGATAGTACTTGATTAATATAGCAACTCCCTATATTTGGTTTAGTCAGATTTAGCTCCACTTATTTCTATCGATTTGAAAAAAATTGGCCGAGAATTAAGTTACGCACTTACTTGAGGCTATATCTCGTAACCCGTTCAATATTTTTAATTCCTATCTATGACAAAGTTTTAGCTCTGGACTCATTAAAAATGTTTTAGTACTAACCGACCGATAAAAACTCCATCTAGTATCTAAAAATTCTTAAAATCTTAAAAGCTTTACAATTTTTCACCTATTTTTGTCTTTTCCTGCCCATAGCTCTCAAGCCAATAGGAATTTTTCTTAAATTTTTTGATTCAAAAATAGACAAATTAGCAATGAACAACTTCTTCAAGTACCTAACCACATCTGAGTGTCCCTTGTTACCGTTTTGCCCCTGCAAACCTGAACAATTTTAACCCAAAGTAGGTACTTACTTCACCAAGTACCTTTAGAAATTGCAGTCAAATTTTTGTGTACTTTCAATGACCTCAAAAATGTGTCACGAACTTGTTCAGGACAGGTTCTTTTTGCATAATATTTTCGAAAAATGTCGAATTTCACCTTAGAATATAACCATTTATTATACAGGGTGTTCCGTAGCTGAGTGCTTTCCTCTATAGGGTTGATAGAGAAGGTCATTGTGAACAAAAAATCGTATGGGAGGGGGGCAAAATGCAATTTTCCAAAAAATTTATTAGACATATGGGGTACCAAATTAAAGGAAATCGATCCAGCTATTTTGAATAAAATAAAAAATTTGGGTGTTAATAGGACCTTTTTCATACCAAAATGGCTCTCAAAGTCAAAAAATGTTTTAAAAAATTTTTAAATTTTGACTTTGAAGCCTCAAATACCCTTGAAGCTGCAATAATGTGTAAGACTATTTTATATGCCTAGAAAGGTTTGACAATTCTCTGTCGAATTGCATTAAAACGATTATCGTTTAGGCGTGAAAAACTTTTTTATGAAACAACTGAAAATTTGTTTCGTTCCCTTATAACTCTTCAGGGGTGCATTTTGGAGCCCCCCACCCCTCCCATACGATTTTTTGTTCACAATGACCTTCTCTATCAACCCTATAGAGGAAAGCACTCAGCTACGGAACACCCTGTATAGAACTCAAGCGCAAAAGGGTTAAGTTCGTAAAAAGTTATTTAAGCTTTGAAAGTTTATGGAAGAAATAAGGATTACTTCGCAATAAAAACTTATTTTCAAAGATGCTTTTTGCAGAGTTAGGAACTTCTGGAGAAAAAAAACTCTTCAAGGAAAAAATTGAATTTTTCCGAATTCCTTCAACATGAACGAAAAATAAACTTACCTCTTTCAACTCCAGAAATATCTTTTGCGTAACCTAAAAAAGAGAAGAGAAAAACAATTAAAACTGGGGAAAATAGAAAAACTTCTTTGATTTTTCAGTTCATAAATTTCAAATGAAGTTAAAAAGAGCGAAAAAAAATTCCTCAGACGGCGAGTGTTTGAAGCCAATCATTGCCCGAAGACTCGATTCTAAGTAATCTTAAAACGATGTATGGACCAAATTCACTATGGTTTCATTTTCAAGTGTTATATGCTTTCCAGACGTACAACGAAATCTCGAGATTTCAGAAAAATTTAGAACAAATTTGACATTTGAAATCCAGGCGATTTTAATTTTGTTCTGAAATCCCGAGATTTCGTTATACGTCTGGAAAGGATATTACGAACTTTATTGTTCTTAAAAAAAGTAAAAGTTTCTTGCATAAATGAGGAGGATGTCCCCACTTTCAAACCAATAACTCCCATCTCAATTGTTAAATAATCTCGAGAAAAGGAGTACCTAATAGCCATGTCTCTTCTTGTTTTCTAGGAATCCCAAGCAAAAATTTTATGCTAAAAGCTTCAACATTTACGACGAAGATAAAAATTAAGAGAAGCAAGATTATTAAACTTCAAGTGGCAAGATAAAAAAAAATAAAAATAAAAAAACTAATAATAAAAACAAGTTCATTTGTTCACCTGCTCCATTTTAAATGAGAAACTAGAATCATTAGCAGCTGCGAACACTCCACTGCTTCAAATTAACCATAAAAATCGCTGTACGCAGGGAAACAATAACAAAAAAAAACTTCCCATAGAGTTATTACAAAACGGAATCAAGTTGGAACACAACACGACGAAACACACTACAAAAACGAAATTGATACAAACCCTGTAGGAAAATTAGGGTGAATTGGTGACATAGAGAGCAATCCTCGAGTATAGGGAAAAAGAACTAGTACACACACTAGTACAGTGGAGACTAAATAGTGGCATTGTACAGGCGCCCACAGTTCAATTTTGCTCAAACACTTACATATGGGTATTTCCAAACGGATGTGACAGTCACTTTATCAATTTTAAGTCCCGAATAGAAGAATGTGAAAAATGGTAATTTTGTTTCTAACTATTATCGTGCAGCTCTTCCGGATTTTTATACTTATGAAAATTTTATGCCGATCAGAAAGACAAATAGATATGTTCGGACGTGACAAAAAGTTTACTTTTTTCTGGAAATGCCCATATGTACCAAATAAAGTTGCTGTGCGTGAATCAGATGGCTCCGTGGCGTAGTGGATGTTCCCGATTTCCTCACAAAATTTTCTTTCAAAATTTTAAATTATTAGATAAGACAAGTGGACAAAGGGAAGATTCTTCTCTTCCCATTGCCCTTCTTGCCTACTTAGTCGATTATTTGGAAAGAAACACTTTTTGTGGCAATTTGGAAATAGCGTGTGCCCTCAGCAATTCGAAGGTCCGAGTTCGAATCCCTACACAGCCGAAAAAAAATGTGAAAGAATGGTAAAATTCGAAAAAATTCAAAGAAATTTTAAGGAAAAACAAGATTTCGCCAATGCTGTCTCCGAACTTCGCGTATAAAATTATTCAAAAATTTCTATGAATTTCAAATATTTCCTTTTTATTCCTCTTAAGCTGGTATCCCACTATTGGCCACATCGGAACAAGTTTCAACAATATCCACAATCATTGTTTGGGCTAACATTATCGTCACATATTGTCAAAAATATATCGGGGAACAATAAAATTGAGACAAAAATCGTTCAAGAAGAGCACACTTGTCAGCATCAGAGTCCGAAAATTGCATTGCACTGGGCGCATTGCCCAGATAGTGGAATCCGGGCATTAGGATTTAAATTTTAACAACTAATTTAAAAAAAAAAACTCGCCATTCGCTTAGGCGGGGAATTGAACTCGGGCCCTTCGGATCATTAGGTGCACGCGCTACCCACTGAGCTACGAAAGCCTGGGCCGTTTCCATTACTATCAAATGTATTCAGCCCGTTTCTGAATATTTCCGGGGAACAAATTCCCGGGGAATTAACTTTTCTCGAGAGTAAAATTCTTCTTTTTTTAATATTTGGGGGAAGAAATTTGATGGGAAATGGGTATTTGACCCATACCCATTATTTTCCTTACCCTATCTCTATTGAAAAAGGAGAATTTTAGTCTCGAGAAAAGTAAATTCGCCGGGAATATTCAGAATCCGGCTGATTGAATTGGCCCCGTTGTCTCTACTTCTGCACCAGTTCAAAAGCGAATGTCAATTTTCGAATGACACCTCTGTGTTAAAGTTGACAGTTCAATGCGTTGGCCGGACAAATTATGAGCGAGTTGGACTGTTGATTTGGAGAGTAGTCGAAGAGTACTTCTTTCTTGGTTCAATTTTCTGCAGGGAAGAATTACACACACACACACACAAAGCCACAGCCAAGCCATGAGCTAACGACTTCAACGATTACGAAGGAATAAAGAGAAATAAACAAAAGAAATAATTAGACGCAACAAGAGTGACTCAACGCAGACGTGAAGGTGAATTGTCATTGAGAAACACAAAAAACGGCAACAACAAAAAAAACAAAATAAAAAAATGTGGCAACTCGATCTGAATTGAGCGAAATTGTTGGTAGACACACGTTTATGAGTCACTTTAAGAGCAGCAAATCGAATTACCTTCTGCAAGCCTGGTAGACGGAACTACGTTTTGTTTTTAACCCTTTAACGCCCTGAGGGTCATTATTTGAGAACAATTATTTGTACTTTAAATAAGATTTTTCAACCGAAAAAATTGCCACCAAAAAATGAAAAAAATGACAACAAAAAAATGCGTAAAAACCAATGAAAAATTGCTGGAAAACTCTCGAAACTTATTTCTCTGAAAAATGTTCTGGGGGTCTTTGCTTTAAGGTGTAAAACTCATTACACTGACGTGTGGACTAACAGACGTTTTATCTCTAAACTGATTTTGATTTGGCTGTTGAAATTCCTTATTGGAGCGGTTTTTGCCGGGGTTAAGAGTAAATAGTTTTCAAGTCGGCCTCCGTGTCGAAGTCGGTTGAGATGCCAACTTACGATGCGAGAGGCTCTGAGCTGAGGTCGTTTTTTCTGTTACTGTTCTTCTTTGTTTTCCCATTTTTCAGGGCATCACAAAGGGACCATGTGACCACATTAAGCCACATTAATCAACCAAATACTTTTCAAAAATAAAAAGGATAAAAATTTGAAGCTTTAGTAACAAAGGTCAGGAATCGTAGCTTCGGATTTTTCACAACAGAGGCTTAATGTTCTTATTTTTAATGGGTTAAAAGAGATTAGTTCTTTTGATTTGAGTGAAAACAAAAAAGTTTTAAAAAAAAGGGCCAATCACATCATTGCAAGTCCACAATCTTTGAGAATTATCACTCGTTTTATTTTTTTCCCGTTATGACTCTTCAGAGTATTCTTTTGAATCGATTTTTTTTTGCTTAGAAATTGAACATGCATTCGACCTTTGCATAAAAGAATGATTCAATCCGAAGAGCCCGAATCATTATTCATACATTCTGGGAATGTAATTTTATCCACCATTTCGTTCTCATGTTCGGATGTTCGGAATACATTTTTTGATTTTGCTTCGCATTTCTTTTCACGTACATTCGTTGCACCATGTGTGCAATTGAGGGAGAAATGGATTCCGACTTGTCATCGTCCGGTTGAAGGCTGCACTTGACTTTTAACGCTCAGAAATTGTTCTTGGAATCCTTACGATTGCGTTGGTCGGGAAAATCAAAGTCATTGCATGAGTGGAATGAAAGAAAAAATAAAAAATATAAAATAAAAGAAAAAATAAAAATAGCAAGGAGAAAGCAAATCGAACGATTGGGTGTTTTGGATGAAAAGAGGGGTAGATGGGTAGGGGCGAGTTTCCTTCCATGAGAACAGAAGTTTGAAAATCAAATACGATTGCAATTCAAGTTGATATAATGCTAATAACGATCAAATTAATTGAGACACTCACATACTCATAAGGCTCATAAGACTCATAAGAGTCCGTTCCTATGTTTACACGAGGGTGTGGAACGTACATATGTACATATTTACTCAAACAGTTGCAATGAAGAAAACACTGGTAAATACACAACCAATGTGTACCCAAATTAGAATGCTTCCCAGCGGGAAATTATCTCCTGCATGACAATGTCATCAGTGATGTCATCGATGACATATAGATGACATTGTCAACTGCATCCCTCCACGATGAAATGTCCCCCAAAGTGTCATGCGTGACAATATCATCGATCACATCACTGATGACATTGTCATGCATGACACTTTTGAGGACATGTCATCGTGGAGGGATGCTGTTCACGTGCTTAAATCTCATTGGCTATTGAAATTTAAATAAGGTTTTGGCGTCAGTTCAGAGTTAGCAGTGGCGTAGTGGATGAGTGCTCGACTCAGAATCCGAAGATCGCGGGCTCGATCCCTGGCTGAGGCGAACTAAAAATTGTTAAAAATAGATTTTTTAAAAATTTCGAAATATTCAAAGAGAGGGAAGAGAAGAGATTTTCTATAAATTGACATTTAGAGAGAAAAGAGTAATGTGCTGCACCCCCTAGCATGACAATGTCATCGGTGAATTCATTGTCCAACTCCTGTAAAACTTTCATACAAAGTGTCATATGAATTGTCATGCATACCGGATCCAAAGTCACCGTAACTTCATCGATGATGTCAGCGGGACATTTGCCGCTGGGTTATTAGAACTGTGTTTATATACCTATAAGTATGGGTTCAAGGAACTCAATTGGATCTACCACGTATCACAGGGAGGTGTAAACATGGTGTATTTATATAAATTCGTATGTAATGGAAAGATAAAACCATGAAGATATATTTTTTGCTTTTATAAAAAGCAGATTGGTGAGATCGCTTCCCCTCCGGAAGGTGTTTACTTCCCATATTATTCATTTTTATTAAATTTTAATTGCTTGTTTCGGCTAAAATATCAATTCAGTCAATTTAAAATGATTTATATAAAATATAGACCATAAACTTAGGTCGAATCCAGCGAAAATAATCATAGAGAAAATTGCGAAAATTATGTAATTTTATTGCGCAAATAAAATTTATTTGATTCTAAAAAATCCTTTTGAAATATTGATACAAACCGAAAGCGATTTCTTTGCGTTGGGATTTCCTTCTTCCGCCGAGACAGAGCAATTAATTTTAAACAAATTGCATTTTAATGTTTTTCCCTCCGTAATAAAATACCACTTCTCTCTGTCTCTCTCTATCTCTCGCTCTTGTCTCACACCATCTCTTTTTCATTCTCCTTCTCATTTTCTCTTTACAGCTATGTACAATCTCGCTAATTCAGCAGCAGTAAGATGAGTGGGCAAATGTGCAATACCCGATGAAAATGGCATTTCATTTGAAATGGAAGCACAAAACATGGACCGAAAAAAAGCGAAAACAGCGAAGCCATTGGTGCCCATATGGAACCCCCCACCACTCAACATCGAATCGTGGAGCGCAGCGTAGGGGAAGCAGTACTTGAGCAATTGGAATATTCACCACATGCGGTCGCAACAACTGCAGCCGACACAAACAAGTGGGAGCACTTTTAATCGCACTGGGTCGAATCACATTTAACCCGAATTTCCATTTTCAAATGGAAACTCTTATCAAAACGAAATTCGTTCAATAGTTGGAAATTCGATGATTTTTATATAATAAAAAAATAGTGGGATTCAAGCAGGTGTGCAATTTTTGCAGCCTCGCACATTTTGCATTTGTGCAAATTTTTTTGTATGAAAAAAAAAAATGCGCGGCCGGGCAAACATTGCACATTGCGATTTTTATGGGCGAAATTTGCGCCATGTTATTGCACAAGTTTTGCACTCGTTCTTCGCAGGGTCGTTAATACAAAAGGGCAAAATTTGATGGTGCAAAATTAGCACAATTCAATTTCCACAGCTGCTTGAATACCTCTAATTTCAAAAATTTATATAAAATTTTAAAAAATCGATCAACGGAGATATCCACTTGACTATGAAAATCTCTCTTCTTTTATGTTACAAGCGCCTTCGTGAATTTAATGCACCCTAGACATGGTGCGTACGGCTTATGGATGCAATAAATTGTTGAGCAATGGCAAAAATAGGCACCGGGAATGAGCTCGCAATAAAAGTAACTGGATTCACTTGCATTGCGGGTGAGCAGTCGAGCGGCAAAGCAACTGTGAAACAACGCAAGAATTCTTTCAGCAAAATATCTTCTCCTTCGAATCTGACTTCTTCCTTCGAAATTCCTCACACATTCGCCAAAGGAAGAGATATGTTTTATATCTTTGCATACGACGCGGACGTAATAAGGGCAACATTGTCTCTCTCCCGCCAGTCGAATGAAATTTCAAATGCACATTCCATTTTATGGGGGGGCGATATGACAAGAGAAGATTGGCAAATTGGAAAAGGGACGTGAGCGGCGGCTTGGCGGAATAAGTCATAACTTCACATGCGAGAGTCTGTGGATTAAGTGCTCTGGGTGAATTTTTATGATCGAAAATGCAAATGAGATGAAATTTTAAACGAACTACTGAAATCAACTGACTACGTATGACCCCGAATATGGGAAGTTTAGTTCATTATTCATGCTGAGAGTTGCGCAAAACTGAACACCTGAATTTTAATTGATTTTATTTTGTAATGGAATGTGAATTAAACTTTATCATAATTTGATTACTTCATTAAAAATAATTTTGAATAAAACTTCGGTTTTCGGTCTGTTTATTTTTTTTTTAGGGTTTCAGTTTAATTTTGAAGCCATTATTTTACGGTGACATTTCAGGTATTTTAATGTCCCGGATAATAAAATTCCGAAAAGAGTTCCTCGCCGGATTATGCTAAAAGGCAAACCGAACATAATTTCCATTCGTATCCGATAAAAAAAGTTCTAAGTGCTTTGCTTTTTCTGTTTTTCGTTTTTTGGTTTGGCGCGTTGTGGGGTCGCCTGAATTTGAAAATTGAAATAATTCGGTTTGCCTCTGTTCCTCTCGCCGACTCATTTCAATTGCACATTTTGTTGGGGTAAAGCACGACATGACAGATTCGTTTCAACGAATTTATTTGAAAAGCACATTTCCACAAAAAAGTTAATGTGTCTGATTCCCTAAACGAGGTTTTGACAGTGCTTCCTGGATGGTGATTTGTTTGCATTTCAATCGCTGTTGAGTTCACGTTCGGAATCGAGTGAAAAGCTCAACGGTTTGCTGTCAAAAATGAAAAACTTTTAATTACCGCAAGGTAGAGGAGGTTTGACTGGGTTCAATGGTAGTTGTAATGGCACCTTAGACCTTTTCTTTAACCCTCAAGTGAGTGACAAAAAAAAAAAAAAACACCTTTAATAGAGTGCCAAGAAACCCGGGTACCTTGAATAAATTAAATGAGAAGTTTTTATTCATATGCGGAAAATATAGCAAAGTATATTCTCCCAGACTTTCAGCTTAATGAACCCCTTCCTTAATACAAAAAAAAAAATATTTAAAAAAAATATTTTTAAAAAATGTGGGACGCCCACTTTTAAAATAAAAATAATAATAATAATATATAGAATATTAGCCCACAAGCTTGATGTGATGGACATCTCAAAGTAATAAGAATTCAGAGCGATATTTATGCTTTTAAGAACACTGTTTTCTATTTAATGCTGGGGATGACAACCCTTTAAAATAGTCCGTGGAAGTCTATTCCGAAACTTGATCTTCCTCATGTCTCTTTAAATTCAAACATGGAAATCAATTGACACCGACATGCACACGGCTAAGTTCGAATCAGAGCTATAAAGGATTAATTCCTTTTTCAAATTACAGTTGTTTTGCTATAAGTATAAGAAATTCGTATATAAGAAAACCCCGCCTTTAAGAATCTGTTTACCAAAACCGAAAACTCTTTTTGTATGGAAAAAATTTTTATATAAGAAACTTGGTTTTTTTATTAAAAATTTAATACCCCTATTTTCAAATATCGGTAGTTTATATAAGAAAAAAATTTCTTATAAACGGGTTCTTATAAGTATAAGAAAAAACCGGATATAAGAATGAAATTTCTTGGCAAAATCGACTTTCTTATATAGCCAAACTACTGTACAGACTTTCGAATTTCCATTTACAGATTTCATTCAAAAATTCGATCAAATGAATTATGAATTAAAATTTGAATTCTTAATTCAGTTAAGGCGTATTTAAATAGAATTTGAATTCAGCTTTCCAAAAAAGAGTGATTGGATTCATTTTTACAATTCATTTTTTCAAGTTAACCAAGTTAACTCTGTTTGTTTTTAGTTAAGAGCTTTTAAATCAAATCAGATTAAAAACATTTTTGATTTGATTTATAAATGCGAAGCTAAAATCGAAATGAGTTAGCTCGGAGCTAAAAAAATGAATTATAAAAATGAATTCATCACAGCCCTGTGAACTTGGCATCTACTAGTTGAAGAAAATTATTTTTTTTGCAATCGTTTGTACCAGTTTAGTACCCGATTGTACCATGTTTCGTTAGTACCACGAGTTTTGCGAACATCCGTATCCGCATCCGCAAATGCGGAACTTAAAAAAAATTTTTTTCTTTGCAATCGATTGTACAATATTTCGTTTCGTCCGTACCAAGAATTTGTCGAATATTCGCAGCCACTTCCGCAATTGCGGAACTTCCCCTATTGCGTACGCTACCGCACAAATTTCCAAATATTCATCTGCATATGTCAAAAAACCGTATCCGAAGCATCTCTGGAGGTACTAACGTCCGGATGGAGGTACTAAGTTTTAGACGATACACTCGTAAGTTAGTTTTAGGTATAAGAAGCCATCGAAACTCTAGCTTGCATCCAATACTTCCTTCAAACTTTAACCCTTAAGCAATGAAAATCAAAAAAAAACATTTCTCATCTTAATAAGGCACCGTATCCATTAAGTTCAAAGGTTGTTCCGTTTTAATTTCATATTTTGCGAAAAAAGACAATAAAAGCGTTACTTTTGATATTTTTTTCCAGTTTTTGGAATTGATTTAAAGCATATTTGAGTCTTTCAAATGTTTAATTAATTAGCGGAAAAGTTTGAAAGTTTTTACCTTTTCGCTTTTTGGGTTCATAAGGTTCATAATTTAATCTTTTCGATTTTTTTTTTCTCGGAAAAGAAACTAAAATTTTTGTTTTTATGTATTTGTTTTCTGATTTTTATTATTTCTCGTATTTCATTTGTTTATTTCTAAGAATTTATTTTTTGAAAATTTTAATTGTACTCGTTTAAACTGACCGGTGAGAATGACTTTATAATGTTGAAGAGAAAATTTTGAAATTTTTATTATCTATAATTTTTTCCACTTTTTTTAAAGCATTTAACGCTTGTTTGCCAAAATTTTTTTTCAATTTAAACCAAATTGTTTTGAAAAAAACTTTCAGTTCGTTTGGCTCTTTTGTCACTATTCACACATTGCTTTGGAAAGATATTTGTTAAAGCAAACTTTTTTTTATGCCAATTTGAAAAATTTTTTCTAAATTTTACTCGTGTGGACCTTTTTTTAAATTTCACTTTACGGAAAATGAACTAATGTTAGTTAGTAGAAAAGGTTAAAATGCCAAAACATTTTTTTTTGGGTATCTTTTTGTCATTTCATTACAAGAATAAAATTTTAAAGATTTATTAATTACCATTTCCGGTTTCGGAATTGTTACTGTTAACCAAAGTGTATAGTGTCAGAGAAATTTTGAACATAGGATATCCAATATCCATAAATCGCATACACAGTTCCGATTATGATTTAATTTTAATAGAAATATTCCGATTATCAATTCCGGATCCTGCTTACCTGTATTCCAACTTTGTATTATTGGAATCTTTATCCGATTTTCCAATTCAATAAGATAAAAAAGGTAAATTATCCGGATATAATAAGCAATATATCCGTTATAAAAGTTAGGAAATACCTGCTTATCGTATACCAACTATTCAATTCAAACCACTTATACCGGTTCCACTATCCAGTTAATGAACAACAGGTATCCGTTATCCGGATAAATTATGTTATCCGATTATTCAGTTAATATACTTTTATTATATTTTTTTAACTATCCGAATTGTTCGGAAATCTACTTTCCATTCCGCTTTCAATAAACGCAAACATTCGGAATGAATGCATTATGCGATTAATCCGATTTTAGGAAACTGGTTACCAGAAGGTAGATTTCCGATTTTCAGTCTACTTTTGCCAAAACATTTTACCGGATCCGATAAAAATATTTATCCGTTTATCCAACTATCCGGATATCTAATTATAAGACTATGTGTCATCTTCGCGGCCCTAATATCAAATAAACCATGAATAAATTTCAACGAAAGTTTTAACCCTTTCGAACCGGATTTTTTTTTCACAAGCATTTTAGATGTAGATCGGTTGGTTATGGCTCAAACAATGTCTCGTAGGGATGGATTAAGGAAAGGGTAGTGAGAAAAAATAAGGTACGTCAGAATGAGAGGTTAAATAAACCGTTTTTCTTTTTTAAATCAATTTATTGAAAGGTTAAAAGAAAAACTAAATTTTTTGTTAAAATGAAAAAGTAAATAAAATGTAACTATTGTACAATTTGACTTCGAAATTTATTATCCGGAAATTGACCAGAATATGCTGTTTTTTTTTTTTGAATTCATAATTGTATATTGTCTTCTTTTAGCCCAAGTTAATACGCTTGATACTTTGGGCTTAAGATTTGATTATCGAATGATAAATAAATCTAACCGCTTTCATCCTTTTGGGTCAAAAGACCATTCGCACCCCTTTCTGTTGATAAGCAAATAATTTTTCATAAATATTTTTGTTAACTTAATTTATGGAATGGGAATAGAATATTGATGACTTACGTTTGAAAATTTTTAGTGTCCATTTATTAGGGTATAAAAGAAATCATTATTTTTAATTGGGTTATTTATTGCATTGGTTGTATAAGTCATCGTTTCCCTAGGGGGCATAGAGAAGAGACCAGTTCCTTGCTTTTTTGACACTTTTTGATTGATTGAAGTTTTGTTAGAGCTTTTGTCGGTGGATCCAAAGAGAAAATTCGCTACATTTTACAGTTTTTCTTCATAAAAAAGAACCAGGGTAAATGTGAATACGTTTATGAACGATACTGTTAAAGCCAACATCCAATTTGGTTTCCGATTCCGTTCCGGTAACTTTCGATTGTCAAGGTTGCACAAACCGCACTGGAAGCCAATTGTCAAAATTCGAAAATCATGGAAATTATCGAGTCCGACCGTTATGTTTGACTGTTCGATTCAAAAGAGCAAGATTGCACAAAAAACCGTTTGGAACCATTTGAATAAGGCCGGATACACCAAAGAATCGATTATGGGTGACCGATGTTAGGAAAAATCATAGACCGAATTTAACGCGAATCGGTTGCTAACGCAAACAAATCGTACCATTTCTGAACGGTTTGATGTGATGAAAGTGGTCACTTACGGACAATTAAAGAAAAGGTCGTGGTCGCACGTAACCGGCGGAAAGGTCCAACCAGGATTGACGGCAGAAGTTTTCTTGGTTTTGTTATTCAAGGAATTATTAATGAGCTGTTATGGCAAAATTTAACGGAACCTATGTAACAATTGGAACCGTGAAGAAAATGCCAATAAGCGCCAGCTTTGCCAATAGGAGAGAAATTTGTTTATTCGGAAATACACCACAAATCGAAGTTGATCGCATAAGTTCCGATTTTTGGAGTTCTTCTGCATTTATATCCGGACTTCACAATGTTACCATTGTTTTCCATGGGAACAATTGTTTGTTGGTAAACATTCTTCTTCAAGAAGGCTTGAAATTCGACTTTCAATTTTTTGCTTAATAAGTACCGACTTTATGGTAAAAGGCATAATGAATTTACTTTAAAATGGCAAAATTTTATCGAAAAAACGCGATATTTATTAATGGTCATTCTAACCATTTAAATAAAGTCAAATTACATGAAAATAATATTTCTTTTACTACACTTATATAATAAGATAATATCGTTTACAAAGTTATTGTATAGAAAATAGTTTGCTTTAACAAAT
This sequence comes from Chlorops oryzae, assembly GCA_020466095.1. NCBI lineage: Eukaryota > Metazoa > Arthropoda > Insecta > Diptera > Chloropidae > Chlorops > Chlorops oryzae. The sequence continues at coordinate 111,311,231 of CM035807.1, forward strand.
TTTAGAAGCTCTAGTTATCAATTTCCGCTTTTAAATTCTTAGAGATTCCATTGTTAATGCCAATGTTTCATGGAAACTAAGTACTTGTGTGTATGAAGACAATTAGCCACATATTCCTGTGCGCCGCATTATTTTTTCTTTTCAAACACGTTTGAGAATACGTTTTTCAATGTTGCAACAAGCTTAATCATCAGAATGCCAAACGGAAATGCATAGGGGCGGGGGTTTCGATAATAAAGCGGACATAGAACAATAACTTGTTCGGAATGCTCGCTCATGTCATGAACAAATCCAACGCGATACAATGCCATGAAATAGAAAATCAATGAACCAAAGAGCACCGATGATACTCGTGTGAATGATTACGAAATGGCTTAAGGGGTAAATCAAGGACAGCCATGGCTATTCCAAAAGCTTCTTTTTTTGTTGATCGAGAGGAATTCAAAGCGATGGACCGATAGTTAAATAAGTTCCTTAATTTTTTCATAATAAGTTCTATATATATAATAATTTGTAATAATATATCAAAAGGTCGAATAAAAAACAAAACTACACCGAGAGAAATAACAACAGTTAAATCAACTACTTAGAACAGTTAAAGTAAGAGTGGTCAAATAAACTGTATTCCGCATTAAATGCACTGAAAAAGGCAGTCAAATGAACAGTTGAAAAACAGTTACTTTTTATGTTCAAATTCGCTTTCGTTCACTTAGACGTATAAGTTCGCATTCTGATCAACCGTCTCCGGAAGTTTCGATAGCTCAGTTGTTTAAGCTGTGACTCGACAGTCGTGAGCTTCGGGGTTATATCCCTGCTGGCGGTGGGAGTTTTTCTGAATTTTTTTTATTAATTACAATTTTTTTTTTTTTTTGTTCAAAGTGTAGTTATTTTGGAAGACAAAAATTTTCTCCTAAATTTTTAAGGTTTTAATTTATTTAATTTTTTTTTAATGGTTCATTTTCAAGCAAAAAATTTTGGGAGTGAAACAATTCCTTAAGCACGTTCCCCAAAACTTGAGCAACCATAAACTCCAGTGAGCATTTTGACCAACAAATTAAATTCGTTCGTTTAGCGTAATGGTCAAGACGTTCGCCCAGCGAAGTGGAGGTCAGCGGTTCAAGGTTCGGCCGAGGCGAGAAAATTTAAAGAGATGGAAGAGAAAAAGATTTTAAATAGAAACAAATAAATAAAGAAAAAATATAATATTTTAATTAAAAAAAAAATATTAATAAAAGAAGATTAAAAAAATCAAAGCAAAAAAAAATTTTTTTTCCCAGTCGTGGTGACAGTTGATTTAACCGCAGACAGTTATATCAAACCATCAGGTAGTTATATCCTTATTGACTGTGTTTGTACTGTTGAATTGACCGCTACTACACATAAGCTAAGAATTAACGGTGAACTCGGTTATTTTAACCTGATTTTTCAGTTAATATAACTACCTTTTTCTCTCGGTGTAAGATTTGTAATAATTTTTATAGATTTTTGTTGGCATCCCAATCGAGCCGTCTTGAGACCCTTGAGTGAAATTTTGGGGTTGGTTTTGTATTTCGAACTTACCATTTACGATGACGATGAAAATGATTGAAGAGAAAATCATTTTTAATCCACATTTTGATGACATTATTTGTTGGAAGTACTCCGTTCTCTTTTTAATTTTGGTTGATTGGTGTGGGTTTCGCTTCCAACTCTAATTGCGTTACATGAGATGACAATGATTTTGATGATGGCGGTGTTCTCGATGGTGACACGATTGCATATAAATCAGGAAGAGATTCTATCGAATTTATTCCAAAAAAACGATTCGTTGGTGTCGATTTCAGTTCGCCGTTGATACTGATGTGGATTTTGATGCTGATTCTGGTGTTGATTTTGACGTTTTTGCTGTTGTTTCTTTTATTTTGGAGCTCAGAGCCGAGAGCCGATGTCGATAAACCACGCAAGCCAGCCAAAAAAAAATTTACCCGTGGAGTCGATTTACATTTTCAACCACAAAATCGAGCACGAGTAGAAAAAATAAACCCTTTCGAAGGCTCTTCCGTTGAATTCTGATAAAATCGAAACGTGCACAAAAAAAAAAAAACACTTTAAATCGACGAATCACAATAAGAGAAGAAAAACAACGATCCGAGCGCTGTTAAGAAGCTCTTAAGGGGCCAAGCTATTGAGGGAAAAAACGCGGCGAGGCGTAATGACTTTGACGGATTGAATTATTGGCAGCGATGAATCTGATTTTCCTTCTTTATTCTGTGGAAATGATTTTCCAATACACAGAATATTTCTTTTGTTGACTTTCGTATTCAAAGATTATAACATTTGGAAGTCGTTTTTAACATTTTCGCCTGCCACTTTTAAACATTGGCGCTTTTTATTTTATATTTTAGAATTTATTGAAGCACTTCTCGTATTTGAATATCACCCACTGTGTTTGCATTCACTTTCGATATCCGTGACGACTTTATGAAGAGATTCTGAAAAGAAAAAGAAGACGAATTTTATTAAAATGAAATAAATAAATAAAAATTTCGACTGTTTCGATTTTTTTATTGCCTCGGCGGAGAGTACCTGAACAACGATTGATGAAGGCAAGGAAAAACGCAACAGTTTATATATCGTTCGAGTGTCCTTCATTCGATACAATTCACAAATGCGCACAATCCTGCGGAGGACTTGAGTTGTTCATTGAATGAAAATTGATGGAATTTCTCGGGTTTTTCTACCTCGGAAATCAGGGATGGAAGCATGTACAAATGATTCAGGAAAGTTTCCTTAAGAAATGGATATTTTCATTGCTTGGGATTCCCTAAATGTGGCATTTATTTATTTATTTTTTTTTTTTTTTGGGGTATTTATTCATCAGAATATCGTATGTAATTATCCCTTTTTTATTTTTCAATTCGATAAGGAAGTTTATGTCGAACGTTCTTTTCTTCATTTGTAAGCAAATTTCATTTTTTCAATAGGGGTCTTCCCTTAAACGTGTATTTGCCTCGAAAAACTCGAAAAATTACAAATCAAGAAGGCTTAGAATTTATTGAACACAGTTTTTTATGAAATTTTTTTTTTACAAATTTACGCTTTTTAAATCTTTCCACGTTTAAGGGAAGACCCCTCATGTCAACAAATTTTTCATATGAATATTTTTTTTTGATTTCCTTGATAATTAAAAGCATGAAAATAAATTCGCAACAATTCTAGTTGATGGCCGTTTTTGGGATCTATATTCAAATCTATAGAAAATGACTCCCTGATTCCAAATCTGAAATCCTTTTTTGGCGGTCGCCTCTAGTTTGGGAGATATCACGTTTTGAAAATTGCCAAAAAAATATAGTAATTTTTACACTAGTGGTCCTCATGCAGGCTCGCAAATTTTGCGAAATGGGAAACTTTGCGAAATGGGAAATGAACTGTCAAAATTTGTATGGAAGAAATTTTACGAAGCGTGACAAACTTTCCCATTGGTTTTCGCTTCGCAAAACGTCGTAAGTTATTTCGCATAATAATCTGGGCGGGCATACACGGCCCATCGCGTTTGACAAGCCTAGGACGTAATGTAAAAATAGGTTTAAACCTTCATTTGTCGAAGAAGGAACCAGTTTGAACATAAATAAACTTTAATTTATCGAAAAAAAAATCAAATTTATTAAATTAAGAATTGTTTTGCATTATAAGTATCATAATTCAATTGCCAATAATTCAACCTTGCCGTCAAACATGTTTTACGATGTGAGAGAGCTTTATCGTGAAGCAGCTGATTGATTTTTGGCAAACATGTAGGAGGGTCGCTCATTCAGCGTCGGAAAATTTGCGATCGCAAAATTTACGAAGGCTATTTGCGAACCTGCATGAGGACCACTACTATCTTGACATTTTCGTAGTTGCCACTTATTCGAAATTCGTTTATGTTGCAAAATGCAAATATTTTATGCAAATTGTTGCCATACTTGTAAAAAAAATATAAAAATTGTAACCTGCTTTTTAGCTTTTGAGAAAAATGTGAAACTGAGAAATATTAAGGATTATGAAAAATAATTTGTTTTAAGGGTTTTATTCCTTTAAATACAGTTCAAAACTTGGTAGATATTAGGAGAAGAATAAAAGGTCATTTTCAGGACCACCAATCGGTTCTTTTCAGAGCCACTAAACGTTGAATTAAAAAAATAAAACAAAGTGTGTCGTTTAGAGAGCGCCTCAAAAATCTTTCTCAAAAATGAAAAATAAATTTGGAAAAAAAAACAAAAAACAAGTGCAATTACATTTTTCCGTTAAAAAAAAAATTTATTCCCCAAGTTTGAGAATTATTTTCTAAATATTTCCCACAATATGGTTCATATTTTCCCTTTTTTTTATTATCCACCTACTAAATCTACCAATTGGTAGATTTTTTTTAAAATAAAACGTCTGGCAACACCATAACCAGCTGTCAGTCTGTTTTCACAATGTTTAAATTGCATTTTCATACATACTTTAAAGGTCGATATCTCCTAAACTAGTGGCGACCGCCAAAAACGGATTGCAGATTTGGAATCAGGAGGCCATTCTACATACACATACCGAAATTCAAGCAAATCGTAGAAACGGCCAGCAACGAGAATTATGCCAAAAATGCAACTTTCGGTCCTATTGGAGCATAGGGCGGAATAAATAGCTAAACCAATATACAGTCGAACCTCTCTATAACGAACTCCCTTACTGCGAGTCCACCTATAGCTTATCCGCTATACTTTCATTGCATATTTCCCTCTCGGTAGCGGTTCCGCTATAAAGAGAATTTATTTTCCGAATTCTCGAGGTTCCATATGAAGGTTACTCAATTAACCTTAACCCTTTAGTACCATCTGGGGGACTGTGTTGACAAAAGCTATGAAAAGTTAAGGGTTATAGTCGTTACCCTAGTTTAAATTCAATGAATTTAACAACTTTGAAATGATGGCGTTGACGAAGGCTTCAACAGGGCCTATGAATCCTGGCCAGGCAGTCATAACATTTTATATTAAACTTTTTCAAATGTTCGAATGTATCATAAAGACTGCAAGGAATTGTTCGAAAATTGCGACTTTCGAAGTTCTTAGAGCGACATAAAGACTACGTCCCTAAATGAACATAAACAAAGTCATATGCGTAAATACAGTAGAGTCTGGTTAGTGTGGACCCCGAACAGAGTGAATACCCCGGCGGTGTGAACATATGAATTTTTTTATTCAAAACTCTATAGTGTGAACACTCAAAAACCTTTTAAGTGTGAACAAAATTTTAATAAGTATAAAACAAAGTCTCGATTGTGTGAACATCCTCAATAATATGAACAGGCATTGCAAAAAGTAGTTCTCCTCTATGGAGACTCTACTGTATTTGCAATATGGAAAAGTTCACTTGAGTCCAATTTTCTATAATTATAATTAGAAAACCGTTATATTCTTATTATTTTACATTTTCCTTTTGTCTAGACTCAATATTGCATCATATGAAAATAGGAGAAATAGGAGAAAATAGGAGCTTTATTCAACGTTCATTCAAAAAAGTATTTTCTGTGCCACTGAGATTTCTCAAACTATTTCGGAATATTTTTACTAAAGTTTCTTAATAAAATTTAGATTTCTTTTAGTGTAGAATATGTTGAAATATTTTTGTTAAAAAAAAATATAAATCAAACAAACGTAAATCGTCCGATTGACAGACGCAAGCATACGAAGTTTAAAATCGAAGCCACGGCAACACTGAAACAAAACAAAATGAGAGAGCAGAAGCGAGTTTCGAAATTCGAACTTCGAATGAATGAGAAAGTGTCGAAAACGAGAAAGAACGCGAATAGGAAAAGATGCAAAACCATGAAACAATTAAGACGACAAAAATGAAATCAAGAAAAACAGAATGGAAAATTAAATCAAAGAAAGTCCTTTTCATTCCTTCTCCTCCGCACTTAAAAGTGATTCAATGAAATTTCAGATTTTACCGTTTAATCGAACGAATGCATTTCAAAACATTCGCGTTTACTCACATTTTCACAAACAAAATCGAAACGACGAACATTTTTCAAAGAAAACACACTTTTCCGAGCATTTTCCTTTTGCGTTTCGAAAGCGCACAATTCAAGATATTTTTATCTCTTAATTTTGGCTTATTGCACTCAATAAAGTAATTATATTAGTACATATATTCATTGACGCGAACAACAAGAAAATAGGAGACCGTGAAAACAAAAGAAACGAAAAAAAAAAAACACTTTCTTTGCAAAAGCAACAAAACCGAGTGAGACAGCAACACGAGTTCGTTCGCACTTAATTCGATAAGGAATTGCTTTTTAATCTTCCGTTAGAGACGAACTTCTTTCAACATTTTTTATTCAAAAATCAGACATTTGCTTTTGTTTTTTTTTTTATTTTGTTTTCCTTCATTGAAAAACGAAAAAACGCATAGAATCCCCGACGCACCAAACTCACTCCGTCGAACGCAAACAAAGACTGAATTTCGTAGCACAAAGGAAAATCACAAATTTTGACGTTTGGATGTTCGAAAAGCAGTGTTGCAGCGAACAATTTTAAAAAAAGGTAGCTTACTTGAATTAATGCAAAATATGTAGATTTAAAATAATGAAAAATATAAGAATAGAGGAAATATTTTTAATTATCTTTTGTTGGTCTTATTCATAAAAAGTTTTAATATATTTTAAAAAGGTCTATAAAGCTGACAGCCTAAAATATTATTCATAAGCGCACTATACGGATATAGGCTTTAAAAAGTATCGAAGCATAAAAAGTATCGGAGCCTTTTTTGAGACCAAAAATAGATTCCATATTCAAATGTTTCCCTTGAAGAAACCAAATTCAAAATTATAAACGGCAGGGAAGCCTTCTAGTCTCAATGTCTATAATATATTTTCTCCAAAAACTTCGCTTAGAATACTTTTTTTATGGCTGCAAGGCACTGTTGCCAGTTAAGGGTAGTAATCTCTCCAAAATAAAAAGAAATTTATGATCTTTAGTGGAGTCTTAGGGCAGAAAAGTGGTCAGGGAAATTTTTATGGGACATTATGGGACCATGTTTTTGTTGTTATAAGGTTTTAAAATTAAATTTTACGGGCGGACTGGGCCTACGGGCAACCGAGCAAATGCCCGGTGGGCCCCCAGAAAGCTGTATCTGGGATCAATACTTATGGAGTAAGGATTTTTTTAAAATATTTTTTTTCTTAGGTAATGCCCGGTGGGCCCTTTGATCCCCAGTCCGCCCCTGCATTACACTCCGTTTCGCCTATGCCGGGAATCGAACCTCGCACCCTGGGATCAAGAGCATAGTACGCATCCCCTACGCTATCCCAGAGCCACCCCTAAAAATCTGCAAGGGAAGGTAGCTTCTTTCGAAATCTTGCGGGAAAACGGTATCAAATAGCGCTCGGATGCAGTTCGTGCATGTGAAGAAGTTGTTTAGTTATAGTCTTTCTATATTTGCATCAAAAAATTTTAAAAAAGTGTTTATTGCCTTGGGAGCTATAGGTCATACAAAATAAAATATGATTAAAAAAAAACACGTCAAATTTTAGGCATTTTTGCAATTTTCCCCTACTAGATAGAGTTTTTTCGGATCGGTTTGTACTAAAACTATTTAAAATTAGTTCAGAGCTATAAATTGTGATAGGAAGAAAATTAAAATATTGAACGGATTTCGAGATATAGCCATAAGTAAGTGAGTAATTTAATTCTCGGCCCCACTTGTTGAAGTCTTTTTTTAAAAAAAGTAGAGGTGACTTGACAAAACTCAGTATGAGGCATTGTTATACTCACCGAGCACTTTCAAAAACAGTCGTCAAATTTTTGTTTACAAAACCGTGTCGCACTGTGTGATCATTCCTGGGTAATTCCACGAGAAACGGTCCCCCCGTGACAGCTATTCCGAGCGCAATTTCCGTCACTTCAGTGCTTAATTATTATTAAACGTTTTGAAAATTTCAAATCCTTTAGAATATCATCCTTCTTTTTAATTATGTATTATCAACTAAAATCTTAAAAATTGAGTGTCACGGGTGGGGAACCGTATTCACGGAATCGCCATTTCATACTGATCGACTTCAAGTCTCTCATTAACGTCCGATAAATTAATAGAGCCGTTTCATCAAATATTTAAACGAAAGAAAATTAATCAAATGAAAGGGTTATTGAATGTCGATGGAATATTGCTTTTGCTGCCATGTCTTAATTAATTGTGCATATACGTAATCCTTATTATAATTCCTGTGCCAGCATGAATCAGTACCCAATAAACACAACGATATCGTAACGATATCGAGGCAATATCGTTTTCTCTTAAAAATGTTTCGCGACGATAATTCGAGACGATATCGAGACGATTTCGATATCGTGAGAGAGTCACTTATCATTAGCGAATCGAGATTTTCATCGTTCTCGAATCGTTAACGAGCCTTAACTCGAATCGCTAGCGAATCGAGATTTTCATCGCTCTCGAATCGTTAACGGACGATTAGCAAAAAAATCATTAATTTTTATATTTAATGTAAAATTCAAATAACAGTCTTATTATAATACTATTTTCGGTAAAAAAAAAAAAAAAAAAAAACGGTTCTATTGCTGGTAACCACGCTTTTGAATCCACCGGCTGTGGGATTTGAACACCGAACCTCTTGATTTCTAGTCATGTTTCCAGTCTGCTTACCCAATACGCCGTTTTCGCCGAATTGAAATGAATGACTTTTTTTCGTTTATAAGTTTAGCTTGATTCTATATTTACCTCGAATGCCTTCCGATTTGGAAACAAATTAACAAAACTACCTTCGAGAATTAAAGTTTCGTACCGTGATTTTGGCCTCGCGAAGATATCGAGACGAGTTCGTGAAAATCAAATTTCTCGATATCGAGATTCTGGACTCGCGAAGATATCGAGACGAGTTCGCGAAAATCCAATTTCTCGATATCGAGATTTTGGACTCGCGAAGATATCGAGACGAGTTCGCTAAAATCCAATTTCTCGATATCGAGATTCTGGACTCGCGAAGATATCGAGACGAGTTCGCGAAAATTCAATTTCTCGATATCGAGATTTTGGACTCGCGAAGATATCGAGACGAGTTCGCTAAAATCCAATTTCTCGATATCGAGATTCTGGACTCGCGAAGATATCGAGACGAGTTCGCGAAAATTCAATTTCTCGATATCGAGATTCTGGACTCGCGAAGATATCGCGACGAGTTCGCGAAAATCAAATTTCTCGATATCGTGATTTTGGCCTCGCGAAGATATCGAGACGAAACATTTTTAGCCCAATAAATACAAAAACGAAGATTATATCGCCACAAATTCGTTACGAATTTGAGAAAAACGAAATCCTAGAAAGTAGTTTAGTGAACTCGTTTTGAACTCGAAACACTAAGGGAAAAAAAAAAAAATAAAATAGGACCTAATAAACACAAAAACGTTAACGAGTTCGAATCGAATTCGATTCGATTATTGCTAAAATGTTTAATGCGATTCACGCTGTACGAATTCGATTCGAACTCGTTAACGTTTTTGTGTTTATTAGGTCCTATTTATTTTTCTTCTTTTCCCTTATGTGTTTCGAGTTCAAAACGAGTTCACTAAACTACTTTCTAGGATTTCGTTTTTCTCAAATTCGTAACGAATTTGTGGCGATATAATCTTCGTTTTTGTATTTATTGGGCTAAAAATGTTTCGTCTCGATATCTTCGCGAGGCCAAAATCACGATATCGAGAAATTTGATTTTCGGGAACTCGTCTCGATATCTTCGCGAGTCCAGAATCTCGATATCGAGAAATTGGATTTTCGCGAACTCGTCTCGATATCTTCGCGAGTCCAAAATCTCGATATCGAGAAATTTGATTTTCGCGAACTCGTCTCGATATCTTCGCGAGTCCAGAATCTCGATATCGAGAAATTCAATTTTCTCGAATTCGTCTCGATATCGTCGCGAGTGAAAAATCGCGATATCGAGAAATTCAGCTTTCTCGAAATCGTCTCGATATCGTCGCGAGTGCAAAATCGCGATATCGAGAAATTTAGTTTTCTCGAATTCGTCTCGATATCGTTTCGATATCATCCTCGTTTTTGTGTTTATTGGGTAATTACCTCAAACGGAAATTGATGTATTCAAAGAACCTTTCTTCGTCCCTTGTGTTTACTTATATTATGCGTGTAATATGTAATTATGACCTGAATACAAACAAATACTTACACACCCACATGAGAAGTTACTTTGAAAATTCTCCTTTGCCTTCTTCACTTTTGCTCGATGTTTTAATTAAAAATTTATTTATGAATGAACTCAAAAATTATCCACCTGAATCTCTTAATAGACGACGACACTGGCAACAAAGCCTGTAGGCTGAGCTAGAACATCTAAAAGGGATATCAGAGCCAGCCAGTGCCTTTTTCTATGCTCTTAATTGCCATCAATTTTGAGAGAACCTTCACTTTTCTGTAAATAACAATGATGATACTGGCAGTGGCGTGTCCAGAGAAAGAAAAAATTTTTTTGGGGGGTGGGGGTATGTTGAGGAAGTTTAGAGTGTTATGGATCAAAAACCAAAAAAATCCGAAAAATTCATGGCATCCGATTTGGATGAAAATTTATAAGTGAAAAATTCTAAGAATTTTAGCACTAAATTTTTTTTAAAAAACTAGTCCTTTTTGGACCACTTTGGAACTAGACCAAAACTAGACGAGTTGTAATCAGTTTCTTGAAAAAATCTTGACGCCAAAATTCTTAGAATTTTTGACTTATTCTATATAGAAATTTTCATCCAAATCGGACGCCATGAATTTTTCGGATTTTTTTGGTTTTTGGTCCATAACTCTCTAAACTTCCTCTAGCCCCCCTAAATTTTTTTGGGTTTTTGTCTTTTAATTGTTCAATATACCACTGTGGAAAATATAAGCACTATCAAAGCACTCTTTCTCTGGAAACGCCACTGGATACTGCTGAGGAAACTTGAAGTAATCCAAACGGAATTTATTTATGGAAAATCTTTGTAAAAGTTTTCGCAAAGATCTTCCGTTCAACTTTTATTGATTGATTCCGTCGACTTGATTCCCAAGACAAGAGGTTTCATCTCTCGGATTATTGATTTCATTCAATGGGCGAACATAGAGTCCGCAGTTTGAAGCACTCTAAGAAGCTGTGCGAAGAAAATCAAAAAAACATTTCGAGCTTTAATCTCCAAACAACGAGAAGCGAAAGTTCTTATTTCGATGAATTATTTTGTTCCAAGCAAATCGATTGGTGAGTCCCATAAGGTGAGTGTGCCGTTTGGTTGTGTTGCCCTGAATTCAATTGCTCCGAATGGAATGGAAATGAGGAAAGTCGAGTCGAGCTGAAAATCGAACAAAGTATTTCTAAGGATGCTTGCCGAAAGGGGGAAAGGAAAATGTATCGAACGAAGCCAGGAACCGAAAAAAGTTTCGCATTTTCGTTTTGCGATTTTTTGAAGCAACTTTTTGCACCTCATTAAAATTCGGTGTTCCTTGCAACTTTTCGTTGGGAAAAAGAATTTCAAAGATGAGGGCACACAACCGTCGGAAAGAAATCGGGGGTTGATTTTCTATGGGAGTTGCAAATCAGGTCCTTGCCGCATCTTACTAGCCACGAACTTTTCGATTGTATGTATTCCTTTTGAGGCTGAATGTTGCATATCAAAGCACCTAAACGTTCGTTGCATCCACCGAATCCAATGGAGAACGTTTGAGAAAGAGAATGCAACAAAGCCGGCTTTGGATCTGGGAGGGAAGGGGGATATACAAAGCGAAATTTATTCTAACGAATTCGACTTTGAATTGCCTTTTATACTTTGTGGGGGGCCAGGGAATTCCTTTCGGATTGACTCGATTTGCGGTGCTTGAATAAAATATTTTTGGCCTGAATACAAAGGGTTTGTTTTCTTCTTCTCCTTCTTTTTTTTAATGGCCAAAGAGAGTAAAAGTGAGGGTGGAATGCAATGATTTAGATAAATTCAGAATGTGAGCTCCATGAATTGAGATGGCTGTTGTTCTTGAAGGAGAATAATTATAAATGTATTTATTTTTATTTCATGTCTTTTTGAGCAAGTTAAATTCAAAATTAAGAGCTTGAAAAGCTTTTGGGAGTTCTATATGGTTGGTTGGCTAGTGTGGCTGCCACCAAGGGTGACACACTAAGGCCTCACAAGGGCCCATTGTGATATTATGAAAAATTGGAAAACAAAGAAGAACAGAAACAGAATAAAAGGCACAATAGACATCCACGCCCGAGCTGGGAGTTGATCCTAGTGCCTCTTGCATCGTAAGTTGGCATCTGAAGCAACAACGCCACTGAGGCCGAAAAAGTTGTATTTACCATGATACAAGAAAACAAGATAGCGCCACTTGAGAGAGGAAACGTCACAAACTCAAAATCGCGATTCGTTGTTGTTGTTTCCCATGTTAAACCGGCTTTTTACTTTTTTGAATAGCATGGGAAACAACAACAATTTCTTGCTCAGTGACGTCACAAACTCAATTTTCGGCTCTCAGAGAGAGCCACAAACTAGCGGTACTGAAGTGACGCTATCTTGTTTTCTTGTATCATGATATTTACCTACTTATGGAAAATTCCATGAATACTGTCCCACCTGTGACACTTATTTCTTTTTAGATTTTAACTCATTTCAATGGAGAAAAAGGACGTGATATAATAAAAAAAAAATTATTTTTTTAAAACCTTTAAAAATAGTAAGGCACTGAAATTACGCAATTTTTGCTCAGAATGACTGTCACCGGTAGGGTTGCCAACCATACTATGTAATATAGTCTCCTACTTTATTTGTGATCGATATACTTTATACTCTCTTGGAACAATAAAGTATCCTTAAATACTTTATTTTTAATACATACGGCAGTTTTTACCAAACATACATCATGTAGTTCACTGAACAAAATAAATTTAGTCGACACCCTCTATAACGACCTCCTCAAAAACAAATTTCACTCTATTGCGAAAATTCGGAAGGCTTTTTCGTTACATTATATTACCATTTTCCCCCTAACAACGAATTCTCTCATCGACTATCTATTTTTCCGGTCCATTGGAATTCCTTATAGAGAGTCTCGACTCGCAATTTTAGCAACTTAAGTTTCAACTACTAGTAAGTTACTAGTATTTCAGTGTGAGAGATAATTTAAATTGAATTTATGGTACACTCAAAAAATTCCGACGTAGAATCTATTATATCCGCAATTGATATAGGTCCAATTGCAAGGTAACATAGATTCTACGACCGCTTTGCAGTAGTTTCTACGATGAGGAATGTCATTGATTTCAACGATATATAACGTAGATTTAACGATATTCCATCTTAGGAACTATGATGTTATTTCATAGGAACTACGATATAAAATCATAGGAACTACGATACCAAATCATAGGAGCTACGGTTTCAAATCTTGAAGTACATTTCGATAACTTGTTAATTTTGATATGAATTCTTGTCGGCGGGTTCGATCCCTGCTCCAGCGAGCGTATTTTTTTTTTTTTTTTTGAAAAGTAGATAATTTAACATTTACATTATTTAAAAAACTGAGAAATAAAAGATTTTACCAAAATTTGTATGCTTAAAAAATAAAAAAAAAGATTCTATAGGAATTTCTTGAAAGAGCTTGTACGTGACGTTTTGGAAGGCGCAATGAAAGCAACTCTATTTATTTGGTTGGCAACTTACTTTCTGTTTCCCCGTAATATTGCCTTGAAATTTACTTGTTTCATTCTTCATTATTCCACAAATTATTTTCTATTTGACAGGGTTCGAACTCGGACCTTCCAGATTACAAGTCTAGCACACTTCAACTACGCCATCGCGTGATATGATTTGAGCTTGCTAGTTTTATTATATAAATATAAGTGGGAAACAGTAGAAACTATTAGATTTGCAGTAAAACTTATTGTATTTTACGTAGATTCTATTATATTTTTTCTACGTCTTCCTATCGTAGAAACAACGATGCAAAATTTTTTCAGTGTAGTATGAAAGCATGTTATTAAAAAATTTTTTTTTTATAATATTTGCTATATTTTGGTTTTTTATTTAATATAAGGATGAATTAAAAAATACTTTAGTTTTTTAGTTAAAAACTTTATTTTTTAATTTCTAAATAAGCTAATACTTTATTTTGCGCTTAGAAAGTTGGCAGCCCTAGTCACGGATGTCACCGGTTGGACCGTTTCTCGTGGAATTGCCCTTATATAAAAAAATAAAAGAAATTAGGGCACGAAAAAGTCTAAAATGGAGTATCTTTTGTGTTCATTTTAGCTTTACACCTCATTAAAATATCTTCTTGGTAACAAAATATGTACATTTGTTATAATTACTTACAAACTGCTGTCCTTCTCCCCTAGTTGAGCATAAGGCCTCATTCGTTACAACAATAAAAGAGAATATAAAATCACGTAATTACCTCAGAAATCTCAAGTAGGTTGCCTCATTGAAGTTTTCAGCCTTAAATTCGAGCACCCTTTAAGGAAAGAGTACCTGTATTTATGGTAGATTTCATTCCCCTCGGCGTGCGTTAAGTCCAGTTAGGCTGGATGTACAACCCACGCCATTCGACCCAGCCTGTCATAATTCTCACAAAGAATTTTCTCCTTTGTGTCACAAATACATAGACCCGAAGCAACGCGAATGAAAAGTCAAACGAAGCCCGGACAAACTCGGCACCTTCGGCGGATGCGAAAAAAAAAAAAATTGAATGAATGAAAAAAACTGGGACGTTTTTTTATTTCCATAACGATTTCGCCTCCGAAATTTCATTCGAATTGAATTTTTTTCACCTTTAAAGGCCCCCGCGAATGCATGGATGTACAGCCAAAAGGAGAAATTGTTGAAATCGTCCTTAAAGGGCACGACACACACAATTACATAGGGTTGAATTTGAGGTCCTTTTTTTTGGGCTCCAACAATTTTCGCATTGAGCAGGTCGGTTGGACATACAAACAGACGCGTTGGTAATAATTTTTACTCACACTTTTTTTTGCTCCTTCGCTCGATGGATGTGGATACCTACGTTTTCCAAGCAAATGAATTTTCCGTAGGCAACAATTTTTATTTTCAGCTATAACATAATTCATATTTCATCCAATGGAGGTGAAAATGGGGAGAAAAGTTTTATCGGTTTTTGTAATGGGATATTTATCGGCCTCTGTGCAAGGGCGTAGCGAGAGAAAGAGTGCTTTGGTAGGGCTTATAATTGCTCATTATACCACTGTGGCCAATATAAGCAGTACCAAAGCACTCTTTCTTTCGCTGCGCCCTTGCGTCTGTGGTGTAGTTGGTTGAAATGGCAACATGTGGGTTCAACTCCCAGCTCGGACGTGAATGTTAATTGTGTCGTTTTCGGTTTCTGTGCTTCCCATTTTTCGTGGTATCACAATGGGCCCTTGTGAGGCCTGAAAGTGTCATACTTTGGTCGCAGCCAGACTAACCAACCAACCAACCAATGGGAAATTTACACATTTCACAGTTCACGTGTGACGTTTACACTTGTTGACGATTGTTTTGAGATAGATATTGACAAAATCTTCTCGCCTAAAGGCGAATATAATCATTTTTAAATGAAAGTTTTTCAAGGATTTTTTTACCATTTTCTTGTTATTCTTTCTTTAAGCCGTGTTTTTTTTTTGTCTTATTTTGTAGCCAGATTTTCCAAGAATATTTTAATAGCATGAAAAAACAATTTTTATTCCAGCAGACTGAAAAGACTCAACAAGATTGGGAGGCCTCATTGGGGGAAATTCTCAGGAAAATATCAATACAATAACAAAAAGCATATGTATTTGATCCGTGAGCCAAACAACCCAGAATTGTGTGAAAGAAAAGCTGAAATAACGAGGAAAAATGGGGTGAAAATCTATTCCAGACAATGGTGAAAGTAGACCGAAGCATTAAGGTCACAAGCTGGTGTACGCTTGGAAGAATATTCGCAAAGAAAGCCATAACAAGAGATAGAATCATATATGTATAAAAGGATGTGTGTCAATCGAAGTGTGTGCGAGCAGCAATGGAGGTGTATGAGGTTCTAGAGAACTGAATCTAAGTGCTTTGTGACTTAATTCGCAATTGTGACGCCTTTAAAGAGAAAACGTCAACAGAAATTCGCAACAATCGCGCAGTAATCCGTTGTGACATGTTGTCGCTTTGATCAGCAGGATTTTGCGTGAATTCATTTTGCCCCCCCCCTTATTTCGAACTTAAATCTCGTCTCGTTTTTGCCAGGCTTTCTCCTTTCAATTGTTGTTTACATTATTTAGAAAAATCTATTTTCTGAGAATTGGCCCTCCCTCTCTCCCGTCGAATAAAATCGTTTATATTTGCTTAACAGTCCTTTTTATCGCATGCTCCAAAGCATTCCTACCGAAAGTCTCAATATATGAACCTACCCAGCGGGAATTTATCTCCTGCATGACAATGTCATCAGTGATGTCATCGATGACATATAGGTGACATTGTCATACATGACATCTTGGAGGAAATGTCTTCGTGGAGGGATGCTGTTCATGTGCTTGGATCTCATTGGCTACTGAAATTTAAATAAGGTTTTAGCGTCAGTTCAGCGATAGCATGAAGTGGCGTAGTGGATGAGTGCTCGACTCAGAATCCGAAGATCGCGGGTTCGATCCCTGGCTGAGGCGAACAAAAATTGTTAAAAATAGATTTTTAAAATTTTTCGAAGCACTCAAAGAGAGGGCAAAGAAGAGAGTTTCTATAAATTGACATTTAGAGAGAGCAATGTGCTGCGCTCTCAAATGCTTTTTTCGCCATCGCATCCCCTAGCATGACCAGTGACATTTTCTAATCTTCCGGTGATAATGTCACCGCTGAAGTTCCTGTCAGCTCCTGTGTAAATGTCATACAAAGTGTCACCGGAAATAGCATGCATTCCGGCTCCGAAGTCACTAGGACATCATCGGGGATGTCCGCGGGACATTTCCCGCTGGGTAACGTAACGTAGGTGTATGTATATGTGAACTTAACGTATCGTTTTGAGGATACTTTTGTGTAATTACATGCTTGAGTGGATATTTCGAGGGACTGTTTTTTACGGTTCGGGTCTGGATTTTATGTTAACAAGCAGAGAATCAATAGAGAAAACCAATGATGTGTGATAATTCAGGTTCAATGGATATTTTATTGAATGAAATAACAAATTAAATCGAATTCATAGAAAAATTCGAACTAAAAGAATTTAAGGCAACGCTGAATTCGCCTAATTGGACGAAATTCTTAGATCTGAACTCAAGAGCTTGCTAAACACTCAACTCGCCAGCTGCCATTTTCACAATGAAGGACATTTTTTTTTCTACCACAAGAGCGTCGAATTGACTACAAGAGTTAAGAGCCTGAAATCCACTATAGAGTTTTTTAAGTAGAGAAAATAGTGTAGAGTGTAGAGAATCTATCTTTGTAGTGTACACTGAAGACCATCTCTACAATTCTACAGCTTCACCTAGCGCTGACGTCGCCATTTTTAGAGTAGAGCTCTTCTTTGTGCTCCATGGCTGTTTAAACTGCAGAAAAATGTCTTCTCTACGACTCTACAGTAGATAAAATTACTTTGTCAGTGTACGTAGTCGTGGAGCACATAGTAGAGCTCTACTTTAAATATGTCGACGGCAGCTTTACGTAGAGCATTAGGATTGCAGAGACCGTCTTCAGTGGATAGAACAAAGATAGATTCTCTACACTCTACACACTTTTCTCTGCGTAAAAATTCTATAGTGGAATTAAGGCTTTAGGAGGACGTGGATCATAGATTAATAGATAGATTCATAGATTGATCGGATCAATTCATTCACTGTCTTTTGAAAAGCGCTCTTCTGAGATTCGTCCTGCGACTGTAGACTAAATAAGTCCTATTTTAAATGAGTATTCCCTGGGAGTTACCTAAAAATTTTTCTCGACGGAAAAAGGAAGTATTCTAAGCGTCAATGAAAGAAAGAAAGTGATGACCTTTGCTTATAAATATTCGAGATTCTAGCTCGCTTTATATGCCCTTCCCAGTGTACTCAGAATGGAAGAATTTTTTTCAAATCCGACGGAAAAAATCCCCAGGAATATTTAGAATATTTCCCAAGGCTTTTGGAAAATATTTACGGGGTCCCGCCCAATGGTCTTCAAAAAAACCAATTTTCCCCTTAAAACCCGCTTCCCCTCCCCCTTTTGGCCCGGGAAAAAAAGCCCCAAAAAACAAAAAAAAAAAAAAAAAAAAAAAAAAAAAAAAAAAAAAAAAAAAAAAAAGGGGGGGGGGGGGGGGGGGGGGGGGGGGGGCCAAAATTTTATAGGACCGGAGGTTATTCCTTGCCCTGTTGGTTACATTTTCTTCGAAAAGGTTAAAATCTTGAAAAATTTGGAAATTCCCTCCGGGCCTGAGAAAGCAAAATTTCTAGCCCCCCAATTTAAAGGGGTCCCTTTTCCAGAAAACCGGGATTGATATAAATTCCAAAAACGGCTCCTAAGAAGGAATTTTTTCAATTTTTTTAAATTTAAAATTTGAAAGTTTTAAAGGGAATTAATTTTGAATTCCTTTTTAAAAGGGCCCGTTGGCAGAAAAATTTTTTCCAAAAAATTGGTCTCCCCACACCCGGAAACAAAGGTACTTTAAACCAAAAATTTGGGGCATTAGCTTTCCTTTGCGCCATAAAAAATTCCTTTTTTCCCCAAAAAATTTGGGGTGGTTAATTTTTTGGGGTTTCCCCAGAACCAGGGTTGGTTACAAAAATTAAAAAAATGTCCCAAAATAGACCTTTTTCGAAATATTTCAAGAAATTAGAAATTTAACAAAATTTTAAGCCTCCGGGAAATTAAGAAAAAATTGAAAATGGGCGTGGCCAAAGGGGGGTCCTCCATAAAGGGTTTTTAAACAAAACTCCTTTAAAGGGTTTTGGTTTTAAAAATTTGAATTTCTTTTTAAAGGCCGTGCTTTTTGGTGGGCTTTAAAAATTTTTAAAATGGTTCCCCCGGGAAATTTAACGGGCAAAGGCTTCCTTTGATATTAACACCCCTTAAAACTTTGGTTTATTTTGGGCCTTAAACTGTCCAAAATAAAATGGCCCCAAAATTCAGACTTTTGAAAATTTCAATAAATTTGGATTTCCTTAATTTTCCTTTGGTTCAAAATTGGAAAATTCGTGAAAGGGCCGGCACATTGGAATTTTACAAAACCCGGTTTTATGGGGCCCCTTATGGCCTTTCGGAAAATTTTTCAACCCCTTTGAAAAAAATTATTTCCTCCGTGTCGGGGGAAAATTTGGTTTGGTTATAACCCTTACTGGTTTTATTTTTCCTTAAACGTCCCAAAATTGTCCCAAAATTTGGTATTTTGCAAATATTGGGATCCAATTTAAAAACAATTTTTTCCTAAAAAATTTCCTAAAATTGGGTTTTATTTTTTCCTTTTATTTTCCCTTGGTGGCTGGTTCCTTTGGAAATTTCACCATTGCCTAATTAACAAAGAAATAAATTTGGGTTCAATTTAAAGGTAAAATTTTGAATTAAAATTTTAAATTGGAATTAAAAAGGGGAATTTTGGTGGAAAGGAAATTTATAAAATTTTTATTGGGCAAGCCAACTTTCAAAAAATTAAATTGTTTTTTTTTTTTTTGGGTTTTTAAGGTTTTAAAATTTGCAAATTTAATGTTAGGCTTTTATTTTCCTTCCTTAATTTGTTTTTTAAAATTAAAAAAGAAAAACTTCCAATTTTCTTCATGGTTTTTATTAAAGGGGTTCGCTTTAAAAAATTTTTTTCCAATATTTTTTCCTTAATTTTTTTTTGTTGAAAGGTGCAACGTTTCCAAATAAAAAGGTGCGTTTTGTGAAATCCATGCTTGGGGAAAAATTTTCACCCTTAAAAGAGAACTGGCCTCCGAGAAAAAAAAATTCGGAAAATTTAAAATTTCGAAAAAATTCCCAAAGCTTTTCCTGGGGATTATCAATTTTAACAAAAACCTTTGGGTTTTGTTTTTCCAATGATTTCCCTTGAGTTTGGCGGGGCCCGGGAAATTTCAACTTCCTTTAATTGAACCCAAACAATAATTTTGGTTGCCGTAAATTTTTAAATTTTTTTAATAAAAAGAATTTTAAAAATTTGGGAAAAGTTATCCAGCCACCCAAAATTGGTTTTTTTTTTGGGTTAAAAAAAAATTTACAAAAATGTTGGCCTTTTTTTCCCCGTTAAACCCCCTTTCCCTTTAAATAAAAGGGAAAATCTTACGTGGGCAGTCCGGAAATTTTGGCTTCCTTAAAAATTTTCAACCCAAAAGTAAAATTTTTGGTTAAAAATTCGCCCAACGCAAATAATTAGGCAAAAGGAAGAAAAAAATGTGGGGAACAAAACCACGCTTCAAAGGCTGCCAGTTTAAAATTCTTTAAAATTTAAAAACCCCATTTCCTGTTTTATGGATTCCAAGGGAAAAAGTGGTTTTTTATGGGACCCTAAGGTTATGGGGGAAAATTTTCCTTTTTTTGAGTTCCTTCAGGGGAATTTTCCCCTTAAAAAAAATTCCACTTGCTTTGATCTTTAGGGGCCCATTTTTAAAAAATTAAGGGGCTAAAAAAAATTTAAAAATTTCTTTTTCCAGGGAATTAAAAAAAATTGGGAAACCAAGGCAAGTTGGGCAATTTTTGGTTTTTTGAAAATTTTAAAAAAAAAACCCCTCAAACTTCCCTGAACCCAATTGGCAAAAAGGGAAAATTGTTAACTCCAAGAAAAAGGGGTACCTTTAAATTTCCAAATTAAAGCATTTTGTTCTTTAAATGGAAAGGGCGGAAAAGTTGGTTTTGGGAAATTTTTGGGACAAAAAAGGGAAAAACCAAAATCCTTAAAACCCCAAAAAATGTTTCCCTTGTTTTTCCTTTCCGTTTTAAAAATTAAATGCCTTTAAAATTTTGAAATATCAAAGAAAAATTTTTTACAACCGCCAAACCTTTTGGAAAGGAAACATTATTAAAAACCAACCCCCCAAATTTGAAAGCCTTGGAAAAGGTTTTGGAAAGAAAAGGGGACCTTATAAATTTCCTTAAAGTTATTTTAGTTTTTCCCTTTTGGGCTTTGGTTTTGAACAAATTTCCAAAAAAACAAAAAACTTTCCTAAAACCCCAAAAATGGCCCGTTTTTCCTTTCTTAATTTTCAAAAATAACCTTTAAATAAATTAGCCGGAAAATTTTCTTTAAAAAAAAAAAGTTAAGCTTAAGGCCCCAGGGAAGGAAAGCCAAGTGGAAAAACGGTGGGAAATGAATTCAATTTCCGGGGTTGTTTAATTTTTCCGTTTTTTAAAGTTTGGGAAACCGGAAAAATGGAAAACCTCCATGGCCAACGAAATTTCCTTTGAAATTAATTTTTCCTTTATAAATTTTAGGGAAATAATTTTTTGGCCCTTAAAAAAATGGCTTGGCCCCTTTATTGGGCCAGCAAGGTAATTAGGCAATTTAATTCCGAATTTTATTAAGTTAAAGGAAAAAAACCTTCCTAATGCCAATCGTTAATTCTTTCAATTTTTTTTTAAATTTTAAGAAAAAAACCCTTGGGTCTCCCTTAAATTCCCCTCAAAAAGTTATCAATTTAGCCTTTTAAAGGAAAAACCAGAAATTCTCCAATGGTTTTTCAAAGTTTTAAACTTAAAACAAAAATTGATTCATAAACCTTCCCCAAAAATTATCAATTTTTAAAGGAAAGAAAAATTTCCAAGTTTTTCAAATTTCCCCTAAATAAAAAATTTATCCGGAAAGAATCTATAAGCCGGGATAGTTAAAAATATATAGCAATAGAAGAAATAAATCGATAATGGTACAATTTTTTCCCAACGATCCATCCGGATAGTGAATGATCACGCCGGATAAAAAAAAAGTAACCTATACTTCAGATCGGGGTAATTTACAGCATATCCGGTACATGATTATTTTTAGAATGGTCCCAGAAACATTCCCCTCAAGAGTTATCTCCCCTAGGCTCTATTTAAGACCAGAAATTCTCCATAACCTAACAAAAATGATTTCATATCCTCCAAAAACCATCAATTTATATACGGATAAGCTAAATAGGGATTTTTCGTATAACTGGATACCAAATATACGATAAAAAATTTATCCGGAACAAATCTATAAGTCGGGATAATAAAAAATATATAGCATAAAAATAAATAAAGCGCTAATTGTAAAAATTTTTCCCAACGCTCCGTCCGGATAGTGAATAAACCCCGGATAAAAAAAAAGTGTACCTATACTTCACCCGGTACATGATTATCCTTAGAATGGTCCCAGAATCATTCCCCTAAAGGGTTATCTCCCCTACATTTCTCTAAAGACCAGAAATTCTCCAAAGTTTTCGGGAGATCCCCCTGTGAGTCTGTGAGCCTTAAAGATTTGTCCACCACGCCTAATTTTCTTACAGTATGTATATTCATTTGGTTCTCGAGGTAAAATCCGTAAATGCAATGGAACGTGATGAGTGCAGAGCGAAGCAACATGGAAATACCGAGAATTCAACAAATTAAAGGTCCTTTTCCTTTTCTGTGAAGCCAGCCGCTCGTAATGTTTCATTCGAGTGAGAGAAAAAAAAAACATTAGGACTTTTTTGTCGTTGTACTTACTTTCGTTTGGAGCGAAAACTAGGAAGAATAATGAATTCAAAAAAAGAAAAGTTCAAAAAAAATGTGAAAAAATTTAAAAAAAAGAACACATTTCCATTGGAAGGAACATGAGAATCGCAAGAAAAACAAAAAGGAATTTCTACGAATGATAGGCGAAAGGAAAAATTCCATATCCTGTTTTTGGAGGAATGAAGAAAAATCGAAATAATGAAACTGAAATTCTCTCCTCGAATTGATGAGCTAAAATTGAGGAAAATTACTGACCGATGAGATAAATGATCCTTTTTGCAAGAAAATTCGAAACAGGACGAAGCTATGCAAATTCGAAAATCGTTGATTAGAATAAATAATGAGAATTGTTTTGATGGGCTGCAAATAACGAAAGGATCTTTCAAATCATAGCAACTATGACCCCGATATTTATTCTGGCTTCATTTCGTCCTGGCTCAAATATAAATTTTATGCATTTAAAATTGTATATATACATTTGTTCTCTTTTTTAGTTTGATAAGTGAAGCAGGAATCCACTTTCCTTGATGAGCTTTTATTGTCCGTACGTGCCCGAATGCATTTCATTTTCTTGGATGTCAAGCTATGACCCCAAGACCCTTGACGACTATGAGGCACGTTTCAAATCAAAGTCACTCAATCACAATAGATCAAAGTAAAGCATGCTTCAAGAAATGTTTAACCTTTTTGACATGCCCGTTCGCCCCGCCCCTCTGCCAATCACTCAGCCACAAAGCTACAAGAAAAAACTACACGCAGAGAAAAAATATCACATACCCAATTATATTTTGCAGGCATTACATATTTGGGTTGGTTTTAATTTTCCAAAACCTCCTTATTTTTCTTACCAATTTTTATGAAATTGGTTTTTTTTTAAGCTTATAAAATAAAAAAAAGCAATTTTCCCAAATTGGCAATTTTTTCCCACTTTAAATTTAACTTTGTATAAAAAAAAATTTAATTACGAAAATTTTAAAACCTCTATTCTTGGCCAAGCTTTACCTTTTAAAAATTCCCCTTAAAACCTCGAAATTAAAATTTGGAAATAATAAAATTAAGTGGTCATAAATTCAATTTAAAGGCAAATTTGTTTTGGAAAATAACAATTTAAACAATAAATTGTTAAACCAATTAAAATTTCTTTAGAATAATTAAGGGTAATTAATTTTTCAAATTTGAAACAAAATTAAAAATAAATAAAAAAAAGGGTATTTAAAGAAAAGGATAGGTTTCAAAAACTTAATATTTGCATGCCTTTGTGGTTTCCGTTGCCGTTTTTTCCTGGGTTTGCCTTTGTTGTCCTCCTGGTCCCGGTTTAAACGGGGACCAAAAGCGAAAAAGGCAAATTTAGGAATCCAATTATATTAAGTAAAAAGGGAGAAATCCGCCCAATTTTCCACGAAAATAAATTGAATTTAATTAAATTGTTTTTTTTCAGTTAAAAAGCCTTGTAACTTGAAATAAACTTTCCATTTTTTTGGTTCGGAAAACCTCGAAAAAACATTTGAAAAAAAGGACCCCCAAACCCGAAGGCCAAAATAAGCCCAAATTAACCTTTCTAACTTGTAAGAAAAGGTTAGAAGCTTCAAAATTCCAACTAGGTTTTAAAAAGGCGTTAATAAAGGTTTAGGAAAATTTTTTTTTTTCCCGCCCACTTTTGTAAACGAAAAAGGGAAGATTTTGTAATTGGGAAGAAAAATTTTAAAAGGTCCAATTAATATTTTCAACCCCAAAAGGGAATTGAAAATGTAAAAAAAATTTTTTTTTCCCGCCCAATTTCAACGCCCCAATAAAGAATTTTTCGAAATTCCAAAAAAGGAGAACTTCAAATTTTCAAAAATTTGGTTCCCAAGGCAATTTTGTAAAAATTTTTTTAATTATGGGGGCCCATTGCCACGGGAAAAAATTTAAGATTTCTTGGTAACTCCGGAACCAAAAGGGTTTGAAAATTCAAAATTTTCGCAAATTATTAAACCAAGGGAAATTGAAAAGGTAAAAAAAATAATTTAATTTGCCCCCAATGCAAAGAAAATAAAGAAGAAAACATTGGTTCAAAAGCAAACCTTATTTTCAAATTAGTTTTTTCTTTTTTTATATTGTAATTGGCTCCAATTAATAATGCAATCGGGGCAAGGCTCCAATCACATATGTAATTGGTTGCAATTATATTTCGGGCACTTATTTCTCTCCGTGTAGTTTAAAAAAATTCAAAATTTCAGAGAATAAGAGACTTCACTTGGCATCTTGTGGGCGGGCAAGGGGAAGATTCTTTCCGCTTCATTGGATTGCTTAAATATTTGCTCTTCTCCTAAAATCACACAATCTCAAGCTTAATGCTGCGTGGTGCTGTGGTTACGCAGATGGAGCATTTGCACAGCAGCAATCATTTTGTGGGTCCTCTTTCTCTTGTGGGGGGCGCTTTGCTTTACTTAAGCGATAAACAAGAAATTTGATCTGTGCACTTACCTGAACGCAAAATTTAGCCAATTTCTTTTCTTTTCTCGCTGTCATTTAATCCTGAAAAATCCTCTCCTCTCTTTCTCTCTATTGTTTTGTTGTTCTTAATTTTTTATTTTAATTTAATCTTAAAATGAGAGACAGGAAATCATAAGTATTGAGCAAGTGATTGGGGGAAATTATCAAATCGACTGATTAAAGGGAAATTACATTTGCAAGGAACCTGCTGGCCGCTGGCGCGAATCGCGTTCTATGCCATCAGGGATGATTTTGATGTGGGAAGAGCCATTAACATGTTTAGCAAGTCAATCTGGAATCCGAATCGAGCGCAATTTACCTCAGCGGGAGGTAATTCCATTGCGGATCTGATTATCAAAGAGTTCATAATCGATTCCATCGCATAAGGTTCAAATTGAATAATAATTGCGAAATTTCAAATCCATCCGAATCGAAGGAAATAACTCAAAAATCTCCAAACCACTGGCTTCACTGTATGCGAGCACGTAAGCTAAACAGAATAGAGAGTGGTCCTCCAGTGAATGCAAATTCAAGAAATTCGACACGTCCATGTGTTCGTTGCAGAATGCATTATGGGGGCCATTGTACGATGTCCGACATGCTGAGTCATCGTCGATTTTAATGCGTTGCACCTGCAGAGAAGAGTGGAGAGAGAAGGACAAACAAACATTATTGGACATGCTCCGAGCTGACGTGCTGTAAAATGTTGATGGAATCGATTAATCTGCGGCACGATTGAGTCTTCCATGGAATTGGAAATTCATCGGGCTGCATTAATTAAAACGTCTGAACCTCTGAGCCATCGCCCATCGCCCAGATTGGCTGGCTTCTTTGTGGTGTTTTCAACATACCTCGAACCGTATATTCCGGTGCTCCGTCCGTCCATCGAATTTCGTATTACGGTAGATGAAATTAACGGCCGTCACGTGATGTGCAATTAGCGATGTGATTTCCTCGCGCGTCTTTATGTCGATTTCATATTTACGTCCTCGATCGTGCTATAAAGACACAAAAGCAAAAGGATAATAATTAAAGGCGATGCCGAAAGCTTCCTTTAAAGCAAGAACGAATTTCTCTCGTGAAATGGAGCCGACACTCCATCATTTTTTGGAACATTTCCCACCTTCCCCCCTTCGCTTTGAACTAACTTCCTTGAACATCTACTTTCAATGTTTGTAATAGGTACACGCGGGGGAAGATGGAATGTCCTGCGAGGAAATACGAAAGCAATCGTAAGACAAAAACAAGGAAAATTCCTGCGAAAATGGAGGAATTGATATTTCCCAAAGCTGCGACTTACGTCAGCGATTCCCTCGCGAATGTGACGCCAAATCAGCGGATCCGTTTGTATGTAGAGCGAACAGGTATTCTTGTTATCCTCTCGGCAACCGGATGCATTCGACGAGCCGGAAGCGCGTCGCACCCGCTCGTGAACCCTCTCATGCCAATCGCCATCCATGTCGGGCTCGAATTGACGCCCCGTCTCCGGGTCGAAGAATGTCGCGCGAAAATTCGCTTCCTTCGAGTATTTTTGATGAGGAAATTTGAAGTCGTCGTCGGCGCCATTGTTGTGCTGATTGTTGTTGCTGTTGTTGTTGCCGTTTCTGTTACTGGTGTCGCTGTTGGTGTGTTGGTGGTTGACTTTGTCGCTGTGAGTGTTATGACTGTTGTACTTTTTCGGTGGATGTGCAACACCCGAAGGTGAGGACGTCGAATTCAGTTTGAATGTCGCCGCTTTCGTCTTCCTTGTCGTTGCCGTCGGTGATTTTTTGTAATTTTTATTATTTTTGATCTTCTTGGTTATTCCTGCTAAGCCATTATCCTTTTCATTTACACCGGAAATCGGTCCATCAGCATGTGCGGTGGTGCGTATGCTCTCTGCCCCTGGGACGCTCTGTGCAGTCGCTGTACGTTTTTTGTGCAGCTTTTTTGCAGCGTCATCGTCCTTCGACATGGGCTCGGGAAGCTCTTCGACAGCCGAATTCTGGATATTCTCCATCCATTGGGAGACTTCTTCGGTGATACCGCAGCCAGCCACATGACCTGCGAAAGAGCAGAAGAAAGCAACGCAATGAAAATCTTAATTCAAAGTATTTAAAGATAATAAGATGAATGCTCCGGATAGTGAGAATAAAAGGAGCAAAAGTAAGTGAAGCATGACTAAAGGTTGCTGATGTCCTTTAAAGGTCGTTTTCTTAAGGGACGATTAAAAATTTGCTTCAAGCAGTCAAGCTTTTATTTTCAGGAATTAAAGGGTTTAATGAGGTCTTCTATATTTTGAAGGCATGCGGTTTGGGTTCGTTCCAAAAAAAAGGTGCGAAAATCTTCTCCAAGGATATGAATGAGCTTAAAAAAAGGATCAAAAGTATTCAAGCTGAGCTCTTAAAAAATTATTTGAAATAAATTTCGTACTGAATCTGAAAGGAGGTATGCGGGGCAGGAGTTACTTTTCAGTCTCTTCAGCACTGATGGTTATTTTATGATTAAAAATCGCCTGGAAACAAAGTTCATTCATATTTGAAAGTGTTGCTTGCAATTTAAATGAGAGGAAACAAAAATACGCAAACATTGACCCATTGCAATTGAAATTCGAAAGCGCAGTTTTCTCTCCGGCATAAGCCGGAATTAATATTTACTTTGGACTGCTGCAGCACAGGATTTTTTGCTTAATTATTGCCGTACTTTAGTGTTGCGTATGCTTTTGTGTTGATTCACCATAAATCCTTTGGAATGGAACGGAAATGCCAGAATGCTCGGACAATGAATGCCTCAAAAAGCTCATTGGGGATTATTTCGATTATTCGGAACATCGAATTCCTCGGGCGGTGGAATTATTCGAAGGAGGAAATTAAAGTTCCAGGAATTTCAGGATTTCAAGCGTGTGCATCTCTTCAATTTATGAGATGATTAAGTGTCCTGAAAATTGCCGCCCTCCATCAAAATTGATGCGTTGACTTAAATCTGCCTTCCTCAAACCTCACAGAATCGCCCAAAAATATTGTACGGCCCTCGGTTAATTAAAAATGGCTTCGATTTCATTGAAATTCATTTTTTCTCTTTAAGACCGTAAAAAAGGAGGAGAAGAATAAAAAGAAGAAGGAGAAAAAGTGCATTTGCCTTTTAATCGGATAAAAGTTTTTCTGACACACTGCAATACTTCGCCATAGAGCGCCCTCAACTATGCAACAAAAGAAGCAGAACCTTCAGGGAAGTGAAAGCCCGCCCTCCTCGCCTCGCTACGCCCAATTGCCATCTTCAGAATTAATTTTTTCTACAAAGAAGTTAAGGACTTTGGAAAGAAATCTTCTTTAATGGAAATAAAATAAAAAAAAGAAGAGCAACACTCAAGGATATTGAACAAAAAGGGATCATCGGGATGACCGATTTGTCCATTGGGCAGTACAACTCATGAAATCAGATGAAGGAACGTTGAAAAAGGCTTTTGACAGAATTGAAAGCTTCCTTCGTCCATATGGCGCCAACTTTTCGATGCGAAGGATCTATGTTCGCTCTCTAGGACCCTTCATAACCGATCGAAAATCATGAATGACAAGACGAAATCCAATGTTCATCAAATTCAAGTGGTTTACTCTTCTCTCGAGCAGTCTCCTTTTTGAGGTTAACTGAACGCAAGGACATTCAATATAAAAATCCTCACCAAACTCCCTTTAACCTGAACAAAGAAAATGTTTTTTAATTCCAATTGGAATCCATCGACAGTTGAAGGTTTCTCCAAAGAACTTTTCCAAACATTTTAGCATAAATTAAACCCAAACTTGCGGTTGCCCCTCATTTACGTTTGGATAAGTCCTGTCAACTCTTTTATTATGGTCCCCGCAATTACTCCTTATGAGTATTTTCCTCCTTCGTTCTCCAATTCGATGAACAATCGCAAGGACATTTACCAAAGCTAGCTGCACTTTCAAATATCCACAACTTCGAACTCTTTTCCCTGGCTTTGGTTTGTTTCATTTTGCGGCTTAAGTCCTTGAGCTGCAGCCGAAATTCCAGAATATGGAAAACACAGACGAAAACACAATTTCACAAAAATCGTTACTCGCTCAACACGAGGGCCTGAGTGACTACGCATTCCATGCTGGATGGCTGTGCGTTGTCCTTCGTGTACGAAGCCACAGAATCATGTCCCGTGTTCGCACGAAGCGAGTTCACTCATGTCAAGTCGTCGCTATTCCTGCAGCTGTGGCACATTGCAGCCGCAAAGGATCCATGAACATGGGACAAGGACACAACGAATCGAAGCTGTACCTGCTGTGGACACTTACATCTGTCTCTCCGTGTGTCAGTCTGTCTATTCGTCCGTCTGCCGTGTCTCGTTCTGCATTATGGAGCTTGTTTTATGGGCCATTCGCACGCAATGGAAATTCCATTTCAGTTCATATCCTCGTCGTGTATTTCCACAAGGCTCATGGCGCAATATTACTGTGCACATCCGATTTCCGGTATTCCTTTAGTACATTTCCCATCCACTTTCTGACTCTTTTGTTTGTCTGTCTCACTGTCGCACTGCCACTCGATTCTGACGAAAGCAAACTCACCTCGATTGCGTGCAAATAGATTAGAATTTGCTCGCATTTGGGAGGCAGCAGTTTGGACAGTTGCGACAATATTTGTACTGTTCCCAAATCGAGGCGCAACCAATTGACATTTTTGCACAACTTCGATGGGTGCGAGTGCAAATGTACTTGCAGCATTTCTGAGGCATCCCTGAGCCCTTCATCCTCGACGTTTCTGCAGGATTTTCAAGGAACTCTAATTGTGTGTTTTTCCTGTTTAGTCCTGTCGTATTTTTGACTTCGCTCGATAATTATTTCAAACTTCTCAAATAATCATGTCCTTTATCTTTCTTTTCGACGATGTTCGGAATTTAATTGGGCAGAATATGGAGCGAAGGATACTAATTGCTTGAGTTCTGAAGAACATAAAATTTCGGTTTCGTATTGAGGAGCCCAAAGGAGACACATCCCCAAGACTGTTTCTTAAAACTATAATGACGACTACAACTGAAAGCCATAATTCATTTTTGAGCGAATTCTTTCATAAGGACGACACAGCCTAAATTACATGAGCCTTTTGAAAGGAATTATGTCAAATGCTCAACTCTCATAAATTCTTCATAATTTGCAATTGTCGGGCGCCTGAAAACATTGTCCAATAATTTGACCCGGTGATCAGTCGACCATCCACTCCCAATTCAATATTTTCTATCATCCTTAGCAGACCTCGTTTGAATCCTCAAAAGGGAAACGAAGGACACGGCGAATGTCAATGGAGACACTGTGAATTCGAAAACAAATCTTGGTCAGTGGAATTTGTTATTGCATTGGCTTCTGGTTTATTTAACCTTCATGGCCAGCAGGCGAGATACAATTGAATGTACAGAGGCTGCCATTCTCGGCCGAGCCAAGTGCACTTCGGGCGGATGTTCAGAGGCCATTCGAACGCATTTGTGATGTCGCCTGCAATTGTAATAATACAACGAGAATGGAAATATATCTTCAAGGATGCGAGTGAAGTAGCTCTGCCCAATGCTCAATGATCAAGAGTAGAGGCCACTTTCCTCTTGCCTACTCTGAGGATGTTTGCCAGTAGCTCATGTCCTGTGGGAGATCAGGCCAAGAAACAGTTTCGGGCTGTTGGAATTTATGGCTTTTATTTACACATTTTACATTTTCTAAATTAGAATTTTCCTCCCTTCGGGCATGTGTGGGCAGGCCGGCAATATGCAGCGAATGAGGAAGGTAAAATTTTTTTTTTTCCTGCAGGACATGTGTTGGATGTAGTTTCGTGCTGCTTGTTTTATTCAAATCCTTGACAAGCGGCCAAACATTTCGCAACGAAAAGTAGAAAGCTAAATGCGGTTGGCTTTGATTAAGAATTCGAGTAGAATTTCGGGTCGGATATGAAAAATTTTATTGCACTACTTCCTCCCAACGTCCCTCACTACCCACCAAGCCTTCACTCGAGATTGACAAAATGTCCTTTTATTTTTTTTGAAATATTTTATCAGTTAGTCGATGAACTTGTCCTTTTCTCACCATAGGCGAATCGACATTAAATTCCTTTTTTCTGAGGGAATAAAATTTCAATTGGAACATTTTGTTTTGGATCGAAACTGATGAAGGATCAATGTTAGGCTTTTGTATGGAAATTGAAAATTGCTTCGTTTGAGCAAGAATACATCAAGTCAAAGGAAGGACTAAATTTGACCATAAATCCTCTTATATATTTGTGGGAAAGTGAAATATTGAATTCATAGAGGATCGAAAATAAATTCAAGGAAATTCATGGTCTTCTACACCGAAAAAATTTAGGGAATGTTCTCTCTGCTCATTCATTCGATGCTTTGAAGACTTTTCAAGAAACATTTTCCCGAGATCTTAAAGCAGTTCTTAACTTAGGAAAAAATTATTTTCCGCGTTTTCCTTCGATAATAAATGGTCCTAGTTTTCCTTAAATATTGATCTCCACAAATTCCTATTGGATTCCTGCCACAAGAATATCATTCAACATTTTCAACATAGCCAAAGAATGAAATTGAAAAAGCACTTGGCAACCCTGAAATAATGAAATTCTAAAGAAATTGAGTTATTTTGTGACGGATCTGATGAAACGATGAGAGGCAAATGGACAAACATTTGCGTTTCTCTTTGAAATTCAGCCGCGACTGACGCACTGACATTCACACCGCATTACCTTCAAAGCCCATCGAATTAAAATGGCGTTTCCAGGCCTGACGTGGTGCACTCGTTCGACTGGCGACTGTCACTCACTTTCGAGGAAATGACACGCGATGACGTTTCATTGAACAATTTAATTTCTTTCTTACGAAAAATGGGACGACCTTAAATTGATAATCGCCCGGAAATGCGGCCAGCGAAATACGTTCGATGGCATCAAAGCAAGCAGCAGAAACCAGGAATGAGTTAGGACCACCAACACCTTTTACTCAGGTCCACAGATACTAGTTTATAAAGCCTTGTCAAACCTTGAGCTGTTTGTGTGGACCTTGTTTCGGCTTGAAAAGAGAGTGTACAGAGTACGAGGGACGGTTGGTTGATTGATTTTGGGGAGAATTTGAAACGAATGAGAGGTTTTATTAGGAGCAAAGGTTCGAACGTATTTGGTATTAAGACCTCACGCACCTACCCATCAATTACTTTGAGTAAGTCTGAAACTAAAGCAAAATTATGTGATTAAGGATTAAAGTGAAATGGTGACGTTCTTGGAGACTTTTGCAGGAGAAGGTGAGGTCCACATAGAACTCATTCAAATGAAAAGCTTTTGAAGAATCAAAATTCTTTGGAAGAAGTGTTTACAGCTTTCGGTGAAAGGTTCCAGGCAAATGCGAAGGGAATTCAGGAAGAAAATTATTTCCATTTAAACGCCTCTTTAACTTAACTGCTTTCCAACGACTGAAATGAAAAACCGAAGCAGATTTTTCCATAATTGAAAGGAAAATATGAAAATGTTGCGTGAGCTTTTTTCATTGTTTTTTTTATTTGTTGCCATTGTTAGCGCTGCCATTTGCCTTTGTGTCAACAGAAATGTGTTGCTGTGCGTGTTTTGTTGCCTCTCGTTGCACTTGATTTTCATGCTTCTTGCGTAACAAAGGCGACAGCAACCGGCAGTGGTGCCAGCGGATTTAATGCCTGAAACGGTCACCGAGACGAGGGAAGCGATTGCGCGAAGTTCTGTTGTCGCCATCGTTACGATAATTGTGACAACATTCATAAAAAGCAACATCAAAACAACAGCAACGATGTTCATCAAAGCCACCACCGCACCAAGAGGGAGCAGGTTTAAAAAAACCATTTAAACTCAGCCGGTGAACCCGAATCCCCGGTGAATGACCACCAATAATGAGTTAAGCGAAGTTCTTCTGTTAAATGTGTTGGTGAGTCTCATGTTGAGGCAATAGGTGGATTGACAAGCTCTTGGTTTCTAGCTGGTTCAATTGTTGTTCATGATCGCTTCTGTTGATGGTCGCTGAAGCGAGAAATTCGGTTTCAGTTCGAAAAAATTAAAAGCTTCAAAGCATTCGGAGTCAAGCGTTTATCTTCGGTGGATTTGCGCGTGTCATCATTGGTCCCGATTCGCTCGAATTCATGGAATTATCGTTGCGATAAGGAGTCCTCGAGCAATTATTTAACAAAAATCTTTTTCATTGAAGGAATTATTTCTCTTAAATCGAAATACCATCAATCGACTCGGCTTATTTTATCCATTGGAAATCCAAATATTTTCACAATTCAACTTCTGTTGACATTCAAGACCCTCAGGGTGCGAACAACTTCATTCACAGTCCCCACGCATGAGGAAATTTCCTCAAGTAACTAAATATCGCATTACGCATTGTGCACAGGACACCGCCCTTCTTTATTGTTCCACTTCACTCTGCCATTGGGAAAATACAATCTTTAAAAGTGCAGCCAACTTCCATTTAAACGGAAGGACCCGCTTTTAAATTTGCTTCTTTCTTGGAATTTCCTCAACGATTTCATTAAATTTTTGTTCGGGTTTCACTTAAAGAGTTCTCACTGTCGGAGTTGAATATGCGTGCTGGGACGTTTAAGTGGGGCACTTGATGTGCTCGTAATAGAAAAGCCACCGACAGCAGCACAGCAAGCAGAGCCATGTCCTTTCTTCCTTTGGCTGAGGGCGTTGCTTTACATGCCAACGCAACTAGTTTCCTTAAAGAGAACTAAACAGCCGTCCATTCTGCAGCTGAAGTGGCTTGAAGGCTTAAGCGTTTCCCCATATTTTCAGCTTGTTTTGCTTTTTATTAGCCTTCATTTTATGTTCGTGTAGTTGGCTTATTCTCAAGCTGCCGCCGATGCTCACTTCGGTTTCTCTGACAAGTTTCTTGGTAAATCCACATTTTCCTTTCGCTTCATTTTTTCCCCTTTATGCCGCATGGGTGCCAAGTCGAATGAGTAAACAATTATTTTAATGAAATCGCATTCATGAAAAGCTGCAAGAAGCGAAGGCTCTGTGTGGTGCAACAACCAGGAAAAAATTATGCTCGAAGCGGGGATAGAGAAAGGGACCGATGGGCGACAAAAAAGGGAAAAGTAAGACTCTAGAAGGACACTATGGAGCACATAAGAAACAATGGTCGAAACATATTGCATTACGTTTCAGAAAATGTCAACAGTTTTGTTGTCACGGCAAGGGAAGGGGGAAATTGCCTGTATGCAAGAATATGTGGAGGCGCTTAGGCAGGTCCTTGACTTCAAGCCGTTTAAGCTTTCGAATGCAATTAAGTTTGAACTTTTGTTTACGGTTCAATTGATTTAAATTCAAACGGATAGAAGACGAATGACAAGAGAGAAACGCTGGTAGTGAATGGGTTATTTACCGTTTTTAAAGTTTATTGCCAGAAACTCGTTTAAGTTGGTTGTTTTATTATCCTTGCAATTATCCTTTTTCTAGTTTTTCAATCGGAAGAGAAAATTTGAGGTTTATGTGTTTAAATTCCTTTTAAAGACGGAA
Organism: Chlorops oryzae; assembly: GCA_020466095.1. Lineage (NCBI taxonomy): Eukaryota > Metazoa > Arthropoda > Insecta > Diptera > Chloropidae > Chlorops > Chlorops oryzae. The sequence continues at coordinate 111,345,838 of CM035807.1, forward strand.
TAACAAAGACCAAATCAGGTGAACCATCCTTAAAATCGGTACACGCAGAGAAAAAATATCACATACCCAATTATATTTTTCAGGCTTACATTAATTGGGATATTTTCATAAAAGGGCCTTAATTTTCATTATTTTCTTATTTTACAAAGAAAAAAAAAATTATAAAATGAAAGGTTAAGATATTTAAAAAAAGTTTAAAACCAAAGGTCAATTAAATTTTAACCCAGAAATTTTTTTACTTTGAAATTTTTAAAATTTTTTCTTTTTTCACCAGTTTTCTTGGTTAGGGCTTTTTGGATTTAAAATTTTGGTTCAAAACCAAAGTGAAATTATCCTTTGAGAAATTTTAAAATAAATAAATAAAATTATAAATTCACCAAGCAAATTTTAAAATAACCAAATAAATATTCGGTTAGGTTTTCTAATTGATAAAATTAATTAAAACAAATATTTTTTGAAACCAATTATTATTTTTAAATTTGGTCTTATTTTAATTGGCTCCAAAAAAGAATTGGGCAAAGGCTTAAGAAAGGAAGGTTTCCTATATTTGGGCCTTTTTTTTGGTAACTTAATTTCGGTATTTTCATTAAAGGTCGTCAATTTTTTTGGAGGGGGTTTTTGAGAATCCCCCCAGAAATTCAAAAATCCCTTTTTAAAAAATTTTTCGCCCTTTCTAATCCGAACTTTTCATATTTTGGTTTGTGGTTTATTTTTCCCATTTTTCCCGGGCCCAAAATTTTTCTTATAATTTTTTGTTTTTTGTAATAAATGAAAAAAAAAATTTAATTCCAATATTTTGGGAATTAAATTCAATCCCTGAAATTAAAAAAGAAAATATATAAACAAAATTTGCCAATTAATTAAATACATTTTGCTTTTTAAATTTTTAACCCAAATTTTAAAAAAAATGATAAAAATTTTATTGAAAGGGAACCTTAAAATTTGCTTTTTTCACCACGTTCAATATTTTCCTTTTTCCAGACTCCTTGGATCTTAAGGTTTGAAATTCCACCTTTAATTCGAAAATTTTTAAACCTTTGAGAAATTTTAAGAACAAGCTTAAAAAAAACCAAAACAATATGAAATTTCCCTCTTTAAATTTTAAAAGTTTAATCAAGGGTTAAACAAACCGTTAGGAAGGAATTAAAACATTTGATTTTTAATGGGAATTTTTCCATACAAAAGTAAAAAGAACCAATTATTTTGTTAAAATTTGAAAAGATCAATTGAATTTTGGTCCTTAATAACGCCAATTTGGGGCCTTCCTTTCGAAGAAGGTTTCCAAATATTTTTGGGAACTTTAATTTTCCTTTCCTTACTTTCCCTTTGCAATTATCTCCCCAATTTCCCAAAAAAGTCCCAAAATTCTTTTCTCTACGAAAATTATTGCTTCAATCGCTCGCATTCGGGGGAAATTCTATTTGCCTTGCTGCATTTTCGTTCATTTCGCTTTTTCGTTTTGCTTTCGTTTGCAGCCCCGCTTTTCCATCCACAAAAATTTTCATCGACAGAGGAGAAAAAAAAAATGTGCAAGAAAACTGGTCAACAACGTTGCATGCACAGCGCTTGTCTAGAAAGTGAGTGGATGAGGCAAGTTGTCGGTGGACTACTTTCGCACATAAACGAATTTTCTTGAATGCTCCTCCGTTCGAATGGAAGCGATGAACGAACATGTTCAAAAAGAGGAAAAGTGATCAAATCGAGTCGGAAAAGAAAATTGGATTTGCACTCTCTGGATTACTTAAACGGCGGAAGCGATAGAAAATTAGTAAACTTACACCCATCCATGGTCGTTGTTCTAGTTGGTTCTCTTCTGCAAACGCCATTGCTAAATCAAATATTTTGTTTCTCTTTTTTAAGCACTTAGCTTAAACGCTCTATTGGTCCTTACTCAACACAATTTAGCTTAAGAAACCACATTGTTGCATTTATTGGCAGGATATTTTCTATGGAAGTAATTGACGGCAAATTAAACAGATTTAAGAGTGACCTTTGGTTCCATTTAGTCTTGTCCAAGTGAGTCTTAAAAGATTACAGAAAGCATACACAAGACAACATAACATTTTAAGGTAGAGTAATATTTTGAAATGTTGCAAGAGTGAAATGTTGCAAATGTTACAAAGCTTTTGTATACATCAAGAAACTTCTCATACGAGAAGGAAATTTAAAAGCGGGTCATTCTATTTAATGGCGGTTAGTTACACTTTTAAAGATTGTAGTTCCCCAACGACAGAGTGAAATGGAACAATAAAGAAGGCCGATGTCCTGAACACAATACGTAATGCGATATTTAGTAATGTATACGTCATTTTTAAGCCCTACTCTTGAGTATACTTCGTCAGTATGGAGTAGTCCGCAACAAACTATAAACAGAAACAATTTCTGCTACTTGCTTTGCGTGGCCGGGTGGATCAATCTTCGCCGAATATTCAACTCTATGGAAATCGATTGAAATTTATAAATTTCCCACTTAGTCCAGCCGCAGGATTGCCAAAAATGTAGTATTTCTCTACAAGCGCCTGTTTGGATAATTGGACTACCGAAATTTGCTGTCACAAGTCCCATTGTTTGTGCCTCAAAGACTTCCCCGTCATTATATACCAGAGCTGCCCACCACTACAGGCGCAATTAGATTGCATGTATCTGTAGTGATACAACAAACACATAAAATTAAAAATGCTAGAGAGTAAGAAAAAATCGAGCGACATAGGTCCTACCTCGCCGAAAGTCTATAGCATACTAAACTCTCAACGCACTCTAACTGAGTCAAAACTAAAAATTTTACGAAAAAAGGATTAAAAAATTAAAACAGAGCGACACATGTCTTCCCTCTGCGAAGTTCATCATAGCACTGATTTGAAAGATTGACGTGACTTCGTTTTTTGGCTCGCTTCGGTTGTTCGCTTCGCTTCTCGATTACAAGTGGAATTTTGCTTTAATTTCGATCGTCTTTTATACTTTTTCATCTCCCGCTCACAGTTTCTATGCGTGTGAAAAAATGCTCTCTTTTACGCTCATTCACACTTGGAGCTAACACTTTGGGCACCTCTGTTATATACCAATAAGATTAAATTGTTTTCAAACAAACTATACGATTAGAGTAGTTTGTAGAGACTACAACTCATTGTCTGTGGTGATATGTATTTCAGACTCTCCTGAAACTTATAACCCTACAATTTTTTACCTTTTAAATTCATTGTTAAGTTCAATTGTTAAATTTCATGTCTTAGCTGATAGACCGGATTGTCTTGTAGCTAAGTACAGTATACTCTCTCCTTGCGGACACTCCTCTTATGCGGACACCCCACTCAAACGGACACTTTTTCGGAATGCCCAAGTGTACCTGATTCTCAAATAGTTTCCTCTTAAGCGGACACCTCTGATAAGCGGACATATTTTTTGGGACCGCAAGTGTCCGCTTACACTGTATTACAAATAAGTAAATAAATAAATAAATAAACAAGTAAATAAATAAATAAATAAATAAATAAATAAATAAATAAATAAATAAATAAATAAATAAATAAATAAATAAATAAATAAATAAATAAATGAATAAATAAATAAATAAATAAATAAAAAAATAATTAAATAAATAAATAATTAAATAAATAAACAAATAAATAAATAAGTGAATAATTTCTTTCGAAAAACAATTTTCTCGATTGCACGTTGCTCGAATGTACGGACGGTGCAATGACTTAACAATGAAACGTTGCATATTCAATGCACTTGGGCAACATCATCACGCAATCGTGCGACAAAGTAATATCCTCGTCCCAAAAAAAAAAAATTTCTAAAATTTTTTTAGCCAAGAATTGAGTTTTCAGAGTACAAGAGAGATGTATTTTCCAAGCAAATTTTTTTTTTTTTACTCATTTCCCAACATTATGCTTCACTTTTCTTCTTTTAAATAAAGCTCCAATCAGTTTACATAATCACAAATGTCTCTTGGTACATGGGAAGCTTGGCAACATATGTGAATTTACATATGGAGTGTTTTCATATGCAGAGCAAGAGCAACATTCCTCGCTGCGTTGTAGGATGCTCAGCGAAGTATGCTTCCATATTTCGATAAAGGATATAAAATAAAATAATAATGTACAATAGAGCAAGGGAGCTGGTAAGTAGGAAAGTAGAATGAACACTTGAGTACATAAAGTGGAATGCGTGTTGATAAAAAAAAACACACACAAAAAAAATGATGACTTTATGAAAAATAAAAAGGTTGCTTTAATTTTTTGTTTGCCTAAATTTCGTAAATGCTTAAAATTTTTATTCATCGCATTCCCTCGATGGAAGATTAAAATAAAATAATTTTTTTCAAACCAGCAGAAATCCTCTACGCTCCTTTGGCACAAAGGTACTAGACGAGATACACATGGCAAACATGGCCGCATAAAACTTCAACGATAAAAACAGACTTTATGGAAATGCGAAATCCGAGGATGCTCGTTTACTTAAAGCTCTTGTGGGAGCTTGAATGTGGGAAAAAATTAAATTTGCTTGTGGATCGTGTGGCGTCACGAAAACAAAATAAAGCCAAACCGAAGCAGACACAACCGAGACTTATGAGAAATTGTAGGATAATAATGCAGCAAGAAAAACGAAAATCGGAGCTAAAATTTGAGTGAAAAGAATAAATATCTAAATAAATAAATAAATATAAAAATAAAAATATATGCAGAAAATTTGAATAATTCGAAAATAGATTCACTCTTTAAATTGCAGAAGATTGAAATTCCTGGCACGAATGGGAAATATTTTTGCAGCGAAGCTACGATTTGGTTTCGCTCCCGAGACGGCGATTTGGGGGAAAAAAATTTTGGAATAAACTGACGAAACGGGAGAAAGCTACACACCCAGAGGCGATATGCGGGCATTTTGCATACAGAATCAATGTACACAAGATTGGGCGACCCTGCCGTGATGCCAAGGTCAGTTTTCGGAAAGGTCGCGCACCATTCAAAATTCAAAATATTCAATCGAACAGACTGTGAGTGAAAATGCTGTGAAAAGGACATCCATGCAGGCTGAATTTATATTATTTACGAGTAAAGCATTATTCCCTTACTTGGAGAATATGGGACGAATGAACTTCAACTCGGTTTAAGGTTGTTGTCTCCTGTTTCTGGACTATTTTTTTAAATTCCTGACAGAAAACGGAAGGAGGTTTTAAATTTTTTTTTATTGTGTTCGAAATTAATGAAAATTATTAAAGAAACAATTTTGTTTTTTATGTGAGAGCGGTTCAAAATCTTCTCGTGGAGACTCCAATAAACAAAAAGGTGTAGTGCTGGCGGCCACGATTTCTCGTCTCCAAGTTGTCCAAAATGGAAAAGAAACACGGGGTTATAATCAGTATAGATCTCATTTTCGGGTGGTGCTCGAAAAAAATTTAACTTTTTTTTATACAATGGCGGCCATTGAAAAATGAGACATCAATTTTGCGTAAAATTTTGGTAAAAAAAAAATAAAAAAAATTTGAAAAAAATGTTTCAGTGTAAGAAAAAAAAAGTAAAAAATTTATTAAAATTATGATTGAGGGTCCAGTCATAATGTTGACAATTCTGCGTCGAATCCACTTTGTTTCATTAAAATCGGTCCAGTTGAGCTGAAGAAATCGTGGCCGGCAGTTCACAAAAGTGGTTTCAAGATGAATGCGTTTAAAGTTTGAAGCAATGCAAAAATAATTCATTTAAGCGCAGATCTTGCTCTACAAAGAAGGCTATATCTTTTAAATTATCTCGAATTTCGAAATATCCTTTTAGCACGATATTCTCAAATATCCAATCTATGGTATAAACAAGTTAGAAAGCTAAAGTCGGTCAAGCCCGACTTTGAAATACCCAGCGTCCCGACATTATGAGCGCACTATGTTTTGCTTCTCTATTTGTGGGCGTGGCAGTTGGGAGGGCAACATAAATTATTTCCCTACACCTTTCATTCGCCTTGGTCAACCTATGTTGCGAATTTGAACCTTCTACGCCTTTTACTTCGGAAGTTACGAAAAATCTTTATTTGTGGGCGTGGCAATGGGCGGGCTGCATAAATTTTTATTCCTTCACCTTTCATTTTCCTTGGTCAACCTATGTTGTGAATTTGAAGCTTCTACGCCTTTTACTTCACAAGTTACAATAAGCCCTTATTTTTGGGCTTATTTGTGGGCGTGGCTCGAGGAGGGCGGCGTCTATTTTTTGCCAGGAAATGTCCCTTTTCGTAGTTTACCAGCACACCAAATATCAATGGAATGTGTTGAATGGTTCGCAAGTTACAAGCATTTTACTGAAAACACAATAAATTCATTTGTGGGCGTGGCAGTGGGCGGATGTCTCCCATTTTTACTTAGGATCATACTCGGACCCCGATATACATGTGTGCCAAATTTCGACCTCATTTGTTCAGCCGTTTCGGAGGAGATCCGACCACGGACGGACGGACAGACGGACATGTCTAAATCGATTCAGTTTTTGATCCTGATCATTTCTATATATATTTTTCTATATCTCCGGAGCTTAATTCTCCCTGTTACAAGATTTGCAAAAAACTAATATACCCCGCTTACGCTGGGTATAAAAAATGAAAAAAAAATCTCATTAGCTTAAAAACTTCGAAAGTTTAAAATTTTATGTTAAAGTTTAACTCAACCAAATGCCTTTGCTGCATTTGATTTTTCCAAAAATTTTCATATAAAATTAATTAACCTAACTCCGTGGAGGTATTCACGGATGGCTCTAAGCTTAATTGCAGAGTTGGATGTGGAGTTTTCTCGGAGGAGCTCAACCTTAAACTCAGCTTTCGACTGCCCGATCACTGCAGTGTCTTCCAAGCAGAGGTAGCAGCAATCAATAGGGCGACCAATTGGTTTCTGGGTAACAAGATTTTCCCAGAAAATCTGTTGATTTACACGGACAGCCAGGCGGCCATAAAGTCCCTCTCGAGTGGGGTAACCACATCTAAGACAATCCGCGAGTGTCGTTCGTCTCTTCAGGAGATGACTAAGCACTCTTCGGTGACCCTGATGTGGGTACCTGGACACAGGGACATCAAAGGTAACTGTACAGCGGACGACCTTGCGAGGGCCGGTACAGAACTTGATAACATTTTAACGGAGCCCGAAATGGGTGGTCCTTTTGCCTCAGTTAAATTAAAGATTAAATCTGATTTTTACGGGCAAGCGCGCAAGGCATGGGCAGAGGAAGATTCTTGCCTAACTTCAAGGTTGATGTGGGTAGACCTGGACTACAAAAGGACCAGTCAACTCCTGGCGCTGGGCCGCGCCGATATAAGGCGTATGGTCTTCATAATCACAGGACACTGCCTAATAGGCAGACACGCAGAACGCCTTGGCGTTCCTTACAATGACTTCTGTAGAAGTTGCAGATCGGAGGAGGAAGAAGAAACGGTGAGTCACCTCATGTGCCACTGCCCGGGCTTGGCCAGGAGAAGATCCAGGCTGACTCGGTTCTTTCTTCTTCTCCTCTCTCACTGAGCTGTCATCTGTTAGAATAAAAGACATGGCTCGCTTCATAAATGAGTCCAAGTGGCTTCACCAAACGGGTAATTAGGGAGGCATATCTTCCCATGTTGTACCACAACGGGCCCATATGCGGCCTAAGTGTGTCCCCTTAAAGAGGGCGGCCACTCTAAGCTAACCTAACCTAATTAACCTAGTTTAAACTCTCCTGAAGACTATCAAGTGAAAGCTGAAACCTTCAAAAAGTTTAAACTATGGTTGAAGACCATGAGCCTTAGAGTACTTCAATGTCGAAGTCGATATTTTTCAATGACATCTCAATGATAATAAAGAAGTTTAATACCTTATACTGTCTGAAAAATTGAGAGTTACTAGTTACGAGACACGTCACAAATTACTGCAGGGGAGTAAAAAGAATTTAAATTTTATAAAATAATATAAGTTGCCAGGTTTGATTAAAGCTCACTCGATCCTCTTCCGTTAAGCTTCTTAACTTGGCTCTTTCCAAAGTAAAACTATTACAATTCGGAAATTAATTTAAGCCTTGGAAATTACAGAAAAAAAAATTATGACTTTCTCCATTTATGCACGTCAGGAAAGTCTATCCATTCTTGCAACCGTAAAAATAATCCTTTTCTGCCTTTTAAAAGTATGAGCAACCTTCTAGGTGTATCTGTAGGTACTTACGCATCCGGCTCACTCTTTGCCGTCATGCATTCTTCGCTCTGCGGATCTCAAGTAATCCTCATGCTAACCGCACAAAGTGTATGTGTCAGAGATGGCTCATTCGCAGGTATGAACAGCAGAAACGTGGCGGTTTCGCTTTAAAAAATCCCTCACACACACACACACACATTCACTCGGGAAAAGCTTATGTGTGTGATACAAATTTTGAGCGTTGAAGCATTTTTTTTTTAGAAACATTGTTTCCACCAAGCGTTTATAAGATAGATATAGCTCAAGTAAGATTCTTTTGCAGGATCCATCTTTAGAACGGAAATGAGTTGAAGTTCATGCTCGTCAAGGATATACATGACGACAGCTTTTGAAGCTGTGCACAAGGGAAGTACTACCCTTCAGTCTTCACTGAATTCTTTAACCCATTTCGAATTTCACAAAAAAAAAAAATTCTTTTAATACAGTCGACTCTGGATGGAATGAATTAATTTTATAGGCCTGTTCACACTACCGAGGCTTAATTTTCTTTAATTATGTACACAAATTTACATTAAAGATTAAGAACGTTTTTTTTTTTAAAGCTCAGTTTTTTAAAAAAAAGTTCATTAAGGATTCATTCACACTCCCAAGGTGTTTACACTATCCGGGTTTCACACTTACTATCCAGACTCGAGGGTAAAGCTTTCTTGCTGTCGGCAGGAAACGGGTTAAAGTTGACACACAAAATGTCTTTTATAATAATTTTTGCTCAATGTGATGAGATATTTCAACAAATTAACTCGATATTATTGGTAAGGTCCATTTTCCTCTTATCGAAAATTAAACAAGTTTGAAATTTAAAGCGAAAAAGTATTTTTTTTTTCAATCAATGTCTTTTCAACATAAGAAATAAATTCAATTTTTTTCTATTTTGCTGAAAGGCTTACGGAAGTTCATTAAAAGTTTTCACATTTCCATGACGTTCAAGCCATTTGGGAAGAGTTAAACTTTATATGAAGTGGAATTTTAGTCAGCAATGTGTGAGGTACAAGTCCTTATGGAAACTTTTTCGAATGATAAACAATTTTAATCAAAAAGTGAAGCTTTTACAGGTTTTTTTTAACATTATCCAATAAATAAAATTCTTGTGTCGCGGTGTTTGTTTTCAAAGTCTTAAGGCAGAAATGTGGTCAGGGAAAATTTTATGGGACCTTAAGGAGGAATATTCCCCTAAAAATTTGGCGTCAGTGAATTATAGTGGGGGAAAGAGAGCTAGAGCGAAGGCGATGGTGAGAGAGAGAGAGAAAGAGAGAGAGAGAGAGAAAGAGAGCGAGAGGAAAGAGAGAGAGAGGAAAGAGAGAAATAGAGAGAGAAGAAGAAGAGGAGAGAGAGGAAGAGAGAGAGAGAGAGGAAGAGAGGAGAGAAGAGAGAGAGAGGAAGAGAGAGAGGAAGAGGGAGAGGAAAGAGAGAGAGGAAGAGAGAGAGAGAGAGGAAGAGAGAGAGAGAGGGAGAAGAGAGAGAGAGAGAGGGAAGAAGAGAGAGAGAGAGAGAGAGAGAGGAAGAGAAGAGAGAGGAAGAGAGAGAGAAGAGAGAGAGAGGAAGAGAAGAGAGGAAGAAGAGAGGAGGAAAGAGAGAGAGAGGAGAGAAGAGAGAGAGAGGAAGAGAGAGAGAGGGAAGAGAGAGAGAGAGGAAGAGAGAGAGAGAGAGAGAAGAGAGAGAGGAAGAGAGAGAGGAAGAGAGAGAGAGAGAGAGAGAGAGAGAGGAAGAGAGAGAGAGAGAGGAAGAGAGAGAGAGAGAAGAGAGAGAGAGAGAGGAGAGAGAGAGGAGAGAGGAGAGAGGAGAGAGAAGAGAGAGAAGAGAGAGAGGAAGAGAGAGAGAGAGAGAGAGAGAGAGAGAGAGGAAGAGAGAGAGAGAGGAAGAGAGAGAGAGAGGGAGAGAGAGAGAGAGAGAAGGAAGAGAGAGAGAGAGAGAGAGAGAGAGAGAGAGAGAGAGAGGAGATAGAGAGAGAGAGAGGAGAGAGAGAGAGAGAGGAAAGAGAGAGAGAGAGGAATAGAGGAGAGAAGAGAGAGAGAGAGAGAGAGAGAAAGGAGAGTTCGTAGGACCAGCTAATTGCTAATAAGAGTTACAAAGATTGAAGTACTTTATTTAGTATTTTTCGATTATTCCGTACTATTTAGAAACTTCAAACAATCTTGAAATAAATCATTTTTGAAATCGAAAAACAATGAATTATGTATATGTACATTGGATCTACGTGAACCATGGATTCGATTCAGTTTTGGTTTTGGTTTCACACAAAATTCTCATTTGAATTATTTCAGATACAAATCAGATACAAATCTGAAAAACAGACAAATGCCGAAGCGCACAGGACGAGGTTAGAACTTCAATTCGATTGCATTGTTGGTTCGACGATTTGAAAATCCGTAAAATTTATGCAATTTCGATTTCAATAATAAATTCATTCACATTAAAATACAGAACACACTGAGAGCTCCTCTCTTTTTGTTTATCTCTGCGTTGGAAAATGCAAAACAATTTTATGATTGGAATTTTCATTTCAAATTCTTCGCAATAATATGTTGGATACTAATCCGATTTCAGGATTTCGTGCACCTAGTATAATTGCCATTTTTGTTACTTGAGATTTTGACAATCAATTATATCGTTTAATTAGTTCTCGATTTGTAGAATATCGAGAACTCAATTAAATAATTATAATTAGAGCAATTTCCAATAAATCCATTTATATATCGACTTTTATTGCCTTTAGAATTGCTGTTCAAGGACAGTGTTGTCATTTCAGGGTAATCTTCACTAAACTAAGGAGAATTTCCGGCCTTTACGGGGAGACTTGAGAGAGAAAAGTGAAAACTGTATATGGGCAGACGAACAGACGGACAATGATTATTTCAGTAAATATTTACTCCTGTCAATCTCGAGTGGTTCTGCGTGTTACACTTGGATGCATAAAATCGATACAGACTGTCTTGCTTGTGGCCTTGTGGAGACGTTCCAACATAGAGCTTCTTTGAGCAAAATAAAGACAAAAGATACGATGAAATTTGAAGGACATTTTTCGTAAGTGTAAGTATTTTGACATTCGCCGTCCTGATTGTCTATTTAACTGACAAAGGATTACAGCTGACACAAAAAGTCGATGCCTTCATGGAATAAGCTTCTTAATGGAATCTTTACAATCTGAATATTGTTTGAAAAGGATTGATGAATTTCAATTAGATAATGAGAAAATGGGAAAACGAGAAATTGGGTTATTTGACGTAAAGAAAATGTAATACAATACACAGAGAAAAAAATCAACCACAAATCTGGTTAAATCAAAAGGAAAAATATACAAAACGGCGTCAAGAAGGAATATTTTTATTTTAACAATTTTTCTTGTTGGAAAAAATAAAGATTTTCCTTTTGAATCAACTATGTTTCAGGTTGAATTGAAATGATAATTTTCCAAAATGAATTTAAATTTAAATTGTTGAACCAACCACGGACATAATTGAAATCACATGATAGTTTTTAAAATAAAAATAAAAAAAATTTTTTTAATAAACCCATAAAAGAAGAAATGTCAAAGCAAATTTAATTAACGTTCAAAGCAAATGACCACAGAGCCCTCTGATGAACATAACCCCAAAAAATAGCCATCGGATGGACTTCATCCGATTTCGTCACTCCGTTGTCGTGTGATTGCTTTCGCAATGCTTAAAAAGTTCTAAGATGAATAAATGTCTTATATGTCCTATTTCATAAACCAAATGAGAATTATACCGAACATAAAGAAATGTAATTAAACATATTTCCTTTCAAATCAACCAAAAATTTTGTTGACTCAACCATTTTTCTTTTGAAATTTTCGTTCTGCTCGAAAATCAAAAGGACTGTGAATATCAATGCGCCCTTTTAAAAAAATCATAGTTAAGTTCGCTCAGTGTAGGACAGAATTTTCTGAACAGTATTAAATAAAAAAGTTCATGGTTCCCAGAAAATTTCTCTGGTTAAATTACCTTAGATATTGGAACCATTCAGTCAGACACAATCATTAACTGTTATCCCGATTTTGTTCTAATTATATTCGAGTATCCTTTTTTTACGAATCCCCTGCAGGAAATGTCAATAGTGACTCTATACTCTTTCTCTACTGACTGCTTCAACAGTACTACTGACTAGTTAAACCCGTCGCAATGCTTTGCGTTATTGACATTTAACATTGAGTTGTCATTGAATGTCAACAGTAGACCAAAAAAACTATTGACGAACTATTGACGTCGGTACCATTCTGTAGACAAAAAGAGTACTCTTTTGCTTATTAAGGAGACATGTTGTTGACATGGTCAATAAGGAACCTCTTGACAGTACAGTTTCTTTAATGAAACCGCCCGTAAATACTGTTGACGTTGGAACTAGTTCTGTTGTCTATATTGACGTCAATATAGACATGGGGCCATATGGCGACAGGCTTCTTGCAGGGGTCCTTACAGCAGAAAGCTTTCATTCCTTATTCTCATAGTTTCTGCATCCTTCTGCTTCCGTTTGCTTAGAATTTTAATTAAAAAAAAAAAAATCAGGAATTAAAAAGAACAAAAAATTTTTCCTCCCGATATGAAAACGCAATGAGATCCGCAAAAAAGAAGAATCTAAGTGGACCGCTCAGTTGATGAATAAGAAGGAAAATTACCCAGAAGCAAAAAGGGAAATTAAAATATCAATTTGACTGATTGGGTTTAGAGCGTTGAGCTGTCAAGTCAAGAGCATGCTTTCATCGTTTTTCCTCTTTTCCTTCCATAGTCTGGTTGTAGCATTTGAATTTTTTTTTTCTGTTAGCGGATTTCGTATGATTTGCATAATTCAGGATAACGTTCTTCTCCACATTTGAAAATGGAAAAACGAACAAAATTTTTTTTTCGGTCTGAAAAAGAAAATTAATTTCTAAAGCGATCCTTTTTATGTTCAATGTTTCTTTGATAAAATGGGAATAAAAAAGCATTTAATATTGACTTGTTCATTCATTCCAATTAGTTCTTATCGAATTGAACGCTTTATGGGGAGCTTTGGCTCGGCTCCTAGTCCGCAATATTTCTTTTTTGAAACCCCCACCCCATCCCGCCTTGATGCAATTGCACTTTCCGTGCACGTTCATGCGTAGCAAGGCTGCGCGATATGAAAATGCATTTCGAACGTGGGAGTCCTCGTCCTCGTCATGCTCACACGCGTTTTTCTATGGACGTGAGCATCGCTTCAGATTTTATAGACTCGGCATTGTGTTGTCGTCTGCCTGCCAGTCGTTATGACAACGAATGAATTATTCTCATTTTCAATCATAAACTAGCGTTATTCGAACTTAGAACAGAATGGGTTAATGTTAAGGATAAATTATTATCAAAGACATTGAAGTATGGCGGGAATGCACGCAATAAATTCTCGGATTCATAGTCATTTATCGTGAATGGCATTGTTATCAGCGAAGTCAGAAGCACACACTTCAGTGGTGGGTTCAAATATTTTCGTTTAAAGGAGATTATGTCTACGCTTTGATTGAAGGATCCTTTTCATAAAAGAAGAAAATGCATGAGAATGCAGCAGTGAAAATATCGATCATTTTAGGTAAATTGGGACAGAATAATTCAAGAGCATCTGTTGCTGGTCACTTGAAATTTTAACTGATATGTAAATCAGAAATTTCGTTACACAGATGGCAAAAGGACATGACTGTATTGGAGAGAGAAGACCCATGTCCCATGTTGTATGTTCAAGCGATAATTTTAGGGAGATGACTGAAATTTTATTTCCTTTAATGATTCGCGAGTCATAAAAGGAAAATTCTCCTACGAATCGGTCTGTAAACGGTCACACACACTTATCGTACACCGAAAGAAATAACAACAGTTAAATCAACTACTTAGAGCAGTTAAAGTAAGTGGTCAAATAAACTGTATTCCGCGTTAAATGCACTGAAAAAGGCAGTCAAATGAACCATTGAAAAACAGTTACTTTTTATGTTCAAATTCGCTTTCGTTCACTTAGACGTATAAGTTCGCATTCTGATCAACCGTCTCCGGAAGTTTCGATAGCTCAGTGCTTTAAACTGTGACTCGCCAGTCGTGAGCTTCGGGGTTCTATCCCTGCTGGCGGCGGGAATTTTTCTGAATTTTATTTTTAATTACAGTTTTTTTTTTTGTTCAGAGTGTAGTTGTTTTGGAAGGTAAAAATTTTCTCCTAAATTTTTAAGATTTTAATTTATTTAATTTTTTTTTTAATAGTTCATTTTCAAGCAAAAAATTTTGGGAATGAAACAATTCCTTAAGCACGTTCCCCAAAACTTGAGCAACCATAAACTCAAGTGAGCATTTTGACCAACAAATTAAATTCGTTCGCTTAGCGTAATGGGTTAAGACGTTCGCCCAGCGAAGTGGAGGTCAGCGGTTCAAGGCTCGGCAGAGGCGAGAAAATTTAAAGAGATGAAAAAAAAGATTTAAATAGAAACAAATAAATAAAGAAAAAATATAATAATTTAATAAAATAAAAAAATATTAATAAAATAAGATAAAAAAAAGTTCAAAGCAAAAAAATATATTATTTTTCCCAGTCGCTGGTGACAGTTGATTTAACCGCTAGACAGTTATATCAACCATCAGGTAGTTATATCCTTATTGACTGTGTTTGTACTGTTGAATTGACCGCTACTGCACATAAGCTAACAATTAACGGTGAACTCGGTTATTTTAACCTGGGTTTTTCAGTTAATATAACTACCTTTGTCTCTCGGTGTAATAAAGGACGATGCTTAAATGATCTTAGGTTACTTTGCAGTGGCAGTTGCTGCTCACGTAAAATGGTCCTAAAAAAAAAATTAAATTAAGGATGATTTATAGCCTTGCGAATCTTCCATTCGATTATTAAAAAAATCCCAGGTTTTATTTAAAATATCAAACATATATTGGAGGGATAATTTCCACCTCAATTAAGTCGATTAAAACCTTGATGTAAATTTCCTCGAATTAAATCGAATGAGGATTTGAGACTGCGGCCTTTTTATGCCATCTCCACCTTAAGAGCCTCGCAGCATACACGAAAAATTAAGGGACTTAAAGATGCGATGAGAGCTTTCACTGGAATACACCTGAAGGTGTGCGAAAACAATTGCGATTGAATTCAATTTACGCCGAGAAATTGCAAGGACCAAATGGCAAAAGCAAGAAAGAACAAGGCTCCCGAAGGCAATGGCAAATGTTTTTCCAGCCACCACATATGTCGAAGGAGCGACCGAACGAACGGAGGAACGAACGAATCCACTCAAGCGCAACGCGAATTCGTGCAAGGATTTTCAAATAAATCGTCTTTGACTCAAGAGCCGATATAGGAGGCCATGGAGGAACAGCGTTCCTCAATAAGATTTACGCCATTAAAGTCACAAAGTGAATTTGAGAAAGTGTAAAAAACAAAATTGAATTACCCGCAAAAGTAGAGCGCACCATGAAGCGAATCCTTGTTCTTGTTATTAAGAAAGACTTTCAATATTTAGGACTTATACTTATGCAATATTAAATGAGCTTAGTACCTAGTTCCTCTTTCATATACCCATATGAAAAAGCCCACATAAGTATGCTCTCAATTCCTGCTTTTACTTTTGAAAGAAAGAAAGAAAAGACTCAATCGTTTGCAGCAAAAGAAATGGGAGCATTTGAGCCGCCCCCAAACAATCGTTGCATTCAGATCGAGGGCACAACAAATGTTGATGTCCTAGTTTACACATCCTGTCAGATGCAGGCAGGCAGCCGCCACGACCGCTTTCAAACGTGCAAGTATAAATTGTTGCGCGGCATCCTTGCTCCCAGCCCTAGATCCAAGGCGAGGCGTTCTGCTTCTAAAGTAAAGTGCAGCTCAAAAGTATTTAAAATCCTTATCCTGATCAAGGTGCGGATGCAATGAAAGTTAAGGTAAGAAGAGCTTTGAGCTAGTGTCACATTGTTCTCATTAATGGATCTGAAATGTTTCTGACGCGACTTTTTAATTATTCTTAACTATTTTTTTTTTAATTTTCAAAGCATTTTCATCGTAAGTGTGGACCCCGGAATAGGTCGAGGGCATTTTCAACCCCAATAAGAAGAAGAAATGCCATAGGAGAAGAAATTTCCTCTATTCCTAGTATCTTTTTGAGTGAGGATGCTTTATAACTGAGACACAGAGAAAAAATTCAACCAGACTGCTTTCGCAATGCTTAAAAAGTTCTAAGATGAATACATCTCTTATATGCAGGGGTGGGCACCACTACATTGAAGCTTTTGCATATAACATATGTGTGCTGCCTGCGCTTAACTCTGCACTGAGAAAAATGTTTAGGAAATTAAAAATTTTTGAGTAACAGGCAGAGTGGAAAACGAATTATTTCATAAGCAAAACTATGTGAAGCATGCTACGTTAAAAACTTTTCACTTGCTTTCTCTTTTTTAGAATGTAGCTACAGCCTTTTCTGATTGGTTAATATTCTCTCACTGACAAATTGTTCATTCTTTCCTCTGTCGCTGCTTTTTGTATCGCTACACAAGTTTTTACTCTCACAGCTCCATGGAGCTCTCGTGCCCACTCCGGCGTATATGTCCTTTTTTATAAACCAAATGAGAATTATACCGAACATAAAGAAATGTAATTAAACACATTTCCTTTCAAATCAACTAAAAATCTTGTTGACTCGACCATTTTTCTTTTGAAATTTTTGTTCTGCTCGAAAATCAAAAGGACTGTGAAAAACAATTCGCCTTTTTAAAAATATCATGGTAAATTTCGCTCAGTGCAATAAGCGTATGGCCATCGTGAAATGTTGCTATTAAGAAGAAAATTCAGAGATTGTTTTCTCTGGTTTCCTGGGCTTTGATTGTCGAATCCCAAGGATGATCAATCCTTGCCTGATTACTTATCGTCTTGAAGAAGAGTTTGAAACAACATAATTTAAAAGCCGCAGGTCTGAAATGACCGGGAACCTCTTTTTGCAGAGTCGAAAGCCACAATAAGCCAAGTATGAGGGGAAAAAATATCCTTGCCTTAAATAAAAATATAAACGTTTAAAAATTCGTTCGTTTCAAGTCAAAATGAGAGCAATTGGAAGAATGACATGAGATCAAAAAATGTTATAATCTGGAACCCCATCCTTCCTGCTAATTCGATTGTGACGACGTTACATTTTGGTTTTCTGTAAAATTCTCTCAACAAAAAATTTTCCTAAATTTTCTACAAAAAAATTAAGCATGCGATCAGTGCTATGAACTTCTGGAAAACTGTCGTTTACCATAAAAAAAAAAAAAACAATGAAAGATAGCAGACCAAATCGTTTGCTCATCCATGGCGAACGAGAAGGAATTTAAGATTCAATCAGAGAGACATATGCTCCCCATTGCACGCATTAATTTGAGTGATTCATGAAAAGTTCAAGATGCAGTTGAATGTGAGAGTTGGATTCCATTTTTATGGTTACAGTTCATATCTTCCGGCGACATAAAGAAACATGTTAATTGAATTGAATTGCACAGAAGGATGACGGATGACGGAAAGAGGCGTACATGGACGGGAGGACAGTTGCTGTTGCTTCAAAACTTTCTCGTTCCGATTGCCATTGTCACTGGTCTGAAAAGAGTTACTGAAAGGGAACTAAAAATGAAGCCATCGAAACGTAATGCTCGAGGGTTCTTCGACTTGGAATATGAATGTCGTGATGGAGCCGAATACATTATGAATAAGCTCTGGCAACGGTTCAATGTACCGACAGATGAAGAATACAAGAAGGTTCACTGATTTAAGTAGTTGTTAGTTTTCAATGCAAGGAGGAAGCTTCCTTCGAAATGAGAGGAGCTTTTACATTTATTTATTTTAATTTTATTTTCTATCATTAAAATGACTTCAGTTCCCATTAATAGCCAAACATGATTACAAAAATTCCAACACGCAAAGGCAATCCATATTATTGCAAGGATCTTTTCAATTCGAAAATCCTTTTGCCCTCATCTCGGTTGAAATTCCCTCAAAAATTGTTTGCAGACAACGATTAAAATTCATGGATTAAATAATTTGAAAAGTTTTGAATCATCATAAATTCGCGAGCGAAGTTTTCGTACCCATGGCTTTATGATTTATCACTATCAAGTTTTAGACCCATTAGCACCGTAATCTGCTGTTGTAGGTATTTTTTTTTATTTTTTTTTTTCTGTCAATGCATTTTCATAAACGCCATTTTCATCAGATTCTAATGACACTGACGCTGATGGGTCCCCGCGCGCTTTATCGACATGATTCGTCTTGTTGTACTTTGCCGCTGTTCGGTGCTTTTGCCACTGGAGCTTCGTTTGCTTTGTGCTTATAAAGTATATTTGAAAACGGAAAAGGTTGCTGGGTTACTTGTCACTCACATAAGGGTTAATCAATTATACAAAATTTTGACTGAAGTTCTTGAAAGTACTTAAAAAATGTATCAAATGCCCATACATAGTTTTGCTATATTGGCTACAGGTCATAAGAGGTCGAGAACTAAGTTGCGCACTTACTTATGGCCATATCTCGTCAGTCGTTAAGTATTTTACTTTCGCGTCTATAAGAAAATTTTAGCCTCAAGTGTGGAGGAAAGAACTTTAGTAATGACCAATCCGAAAAAGCTCCATCTAGTAGATTCAAAGAGCCAAAATCTCTAAAATGGAACATTGAAGTTCTCTTAAAATCCATTGTCAATGATTTGACTCATTATTTATCGACGAAGAATTGTGAAAGCCTTTGTTTTTGTTGCCTAATGCTATAAACGTCATAAGCGACGCTGACACTGATGGGTCTCCACTATAT
>CM035807.1:111369807-111414620 GCA_020466095.1 Chlorops oryzae
AAGCTCCCGTTTCTCTGTGGATGTGTGCAAAGTTCAAGGTACAAATCTAAATAGACACAATTGCGAACGAAATGAAAAAAAAAAAAAATTCTTAAGATTCTGTTCGAAGGAAGAAAAGCTCACAACAACATTGTGGCGTTGTAAGGTAAAGAAATTCCAAGAAAAAGAAGAAAAAAGCCATCGAAATAAAGAAAATCAATAAAATATTCTCAATGAAGGAAGAAAGGTCGAAACCAAAAATCTTCTCGCTCCGAAGGACCTTTTACGTCGTACGTCTGCCAATTCCTTACGTTAATGAATTACCTCAGGGGAAAAATAACAATAAAGGAAGACAGCAGCAATGGGAATAAGGATCTTCTGGCATGTGGTGGGTGGGAACTGGGAAAAAAGTTCATTGATTTCTGTTTTCTTTGTTCTACACTTTTTTCGTTCTTTCTTTTTTTTTTTTTTTTTGGAAGAGGGGGACCATCATTTGAGGGAAATACACAAAAGAAAGTTTTTTGTTCTCTGGAATTAATGGATTCTTCCACTTGCCACCGATCCCCAGGGTTGGAGCTTTTATTGTTGATTCAAAAGCAATTGCGGCTCCTCCGCAGGTTAATGCTCTATCCTAAGATTCTCTGATGGCTCATCTCTTCTTCCAGCAGGATTTATCTTCCTTTTCATTCTTAAAGAGAACTAAGAAACTTATTTTCCTTGTGGTCTTCATTGTTGTGATGACGAGATTATGAGATTACATGGTTTTAAAATAAGGACATGGGAGAATTCTTAAAAAGTACAAAAATCGAAAATAGGAAATTTACAAAGTTTTCTAAAGTCCCTTTAAAATTTATCCACAAATAAAATGAGTATTTTTAGCTGTAAAAAAAGGTTAGCTCTAAAAATACTCATTTTAGGAGGGGGGCAAAAAATTGAAAAGGGATTTTTAGAAGACTTTGTGAATTGTCTATTTTTGGTTTTCCATAAACTTGGGTTATCAGGTTGGAAAAGTTTAATTTAAGTAGGATATATTAATAGAGAATAAGTGAGTCCTTTGGTCGATTTCTCCAAGTGAAAAATTTTTAGTTTTTAAGGACATTTCACTTTTTAATTCCAAGGATGAGTCGTTTCCTTTTGAAAAATTCAGAATTGCTTTCATTTTGGAAAGGACAATGCTGCATGGTATCCTCTTGATGATAAGTATGCCTCAGAATTTAAATATGTAAAAAAATTCAAAAAATATTCAAAAAAAAATATTCAAAAAATTCAAAAAATATTCCAAAAAAATTCAAAAAAAAAATATTCAAAAATTTCCAAAATAAATCAAAAAAATTCCAAACAAAATATTCAAAAAATTCAAAACAATATTTAAAAAATTCAAAAAATATTCAAAAAAAATTCAACAAAATTAAAAAAAATTCAAAAAATATTCAAAAAAAAAATCAAAAAAATTCAAAAAAATATTCAAAAAAAAATATTTTAAAAAATAAAAAATTTTAAAAAATTTAAAAAAATTAAAAAATTTAAAAAAATATTCAAAAAAATATTCAAAATTAAAAAAATATTAAAAAAAATTCAAAAAAAAAAATTCAAAAAATATTCAAAAAAAATTCAAAAAATATTAAAAAAATTCAAAAAATCAAAAATATTCAAAAAATTGAAGAATAAAAAATATTCAAAAATTAAAAAAAAAATATTCAAAAAAAATTCAAACAAAAATGCAAAAAGTTCAAAATATTCAAAAAATTCACAGTCAAAAATTCCAAATTAGTTCGATTTAGTATGCCTATTAAAATGTGAATTGTCAAATTAACAAAAAAAGCCTACTTCAGTGAATAAAATATTCCAAAAAATTCAAAAAAATTTTAAATGTTCAATAAATTCAAATAATTCAACAAAAAAATCAAAATATTCAAAATCCGAGCTATAGTAATTAAGAAGCTCAAATATAGTGCAATGCAATCAGCTATGCGCCTTGGGTTTTTTCCCCCTGCCTTTCTCGTTTGAGAAGAAGAATAGAAAGAAATGATCATCTCAAAATCCAGTGAATACCTTCTCAAAATATGGAGATACCCTTGGATATATGTCTTTCAATTAAGGCCCATTTGTCTACTGTTCCGGTTAAAGTTTATCCTCTCAAAATGCCAACATTTTCATACAAAATTTTTTATTTTTCGGAACAAAAACTTGAATCAGAACAGTAGCAAACGAGCCTCAAAGTATCCGATCTGTGGCAACGAACACTCTTTTTTTTATCCCCATTTACTGAAACCTTCATCCTCTTACCACATGCCCCCGCCCGCAAAAGCATAAATCCCGATGCCTTCCAAGTTTCAACTTAAATCAGTGGCGTTGCCATCATCGCGTTGATGTCGCCAATTGATGTCGCAACGGCTTCGGGTAATTGACCTCGTATTAACTTCAATGAACCGAACGTTGAGCAAATAAAAGCAGAAAACTTTTGCATGTGGGCTTTTCTTTTAACAAGATGCATCACATTGCCATCCTTCTCCGCGCTCTTCTATATGAAAATATGAGGATTAAAGTTGAAGTTGTGAAAATGACTTCCAAAATCGACTTGGTCGACCCCTTCTTATGGAGTCTAAACTTTGACAAAACTTGCAGACATTTTGACGTTCAAATTATGAGCGAATATTTGATAAATCCCAAAGAAGTGAAAACATCAGCTACGATAGTGTGAAAGCGTAATCCGCAAAGGACATAAAATCAAGGATGGATTTTTTATTTTTTTTTTTGGTTATGCGATGATGAAAGCTGAGAGATTCGATCGAAGGGATTTTTTTGCAAATTGGACGATTTTTATGTCAATTCTTGTGGTAGCTATAAATCTAAGTGGGAGATGGTAATCGGTCAGCTGTCAGCAAGCGAATTTGAAGAAATTGAAAGAGCTCGAAGGAATAAAATTTAGGGTTACCCCATTGTACGTTCAGTTTAAGTCGCTCGAAGGAAGGCAACTCGGAAGTGTGAGGCCTCGTTTAACCCAATAAAATCTACAAAAAATTGATTTCTCTATATTTCAAAAGATTAATTTAGAACGTATGTTATTAAGATTTGAGAAAAATCTACTTCAACATAAATTTATTTGAATTCCTTCACTTCAGTAAGAAAAAATAATTTAAAAAAATCCTTTCAGTGTCATTGGCAGTGGCGGCACTGACTTTTTAGTACTCTTTGTATTTCCCTTTTTTGTTTATATACAATATATTTGTTTTTAAATTTCGTTTGCAAAGCTCTCGATTTTTTCTTTTACACTTCATCCTTTCCTACAGAAGTCTATGAATAAACAATGATGGCATTTTGAATAATTGATTTTTAATTTTATGAATCAATGAAGCTTCGACATCGAGGGAAAAGGGTGCTAAGGGCACAAGTGGAAAGGTGAAGAAAACTGACTCATTGTGGATACAAAAACAGGTTAAAAGAAAAGTTAAAGAGGAGAGTTTTGTAACGATTGTGAATCCTTTCGTGAATCAACACTTCTTTAGGAATCTCTCCAGCTCTGTGAGGAATCCAAGATGGAATTTTTTCATATATTTCTTTGAAAAATGGTGACAATCAGTTTGAAAAATTCGAACTAAAAAAAAAATTTAATATTGGAAAAAATGTTTTTAATTTAAATTTAAATTCCAACTCATTAAAAATACACCCTTAAGCCCAAAATCCAACATTGCGAGAGTCCGATGCGAGAGTGCGCGACGTCACGAAAATGTTTGCGTGACGCATTTCAATCTCCAATGAGAGTTTTGCGTCACGCAGATGAAAGCATTATTTCACTTCTAGTAATGCAATATCTGAACCAAGTACCAATCTAACGAGCACCGAGTACTCATAAAAATTATACGCTCTCACTTGAATTTAAATTTTAATTCAAAATTTTCAAAAATTTTCAAAATATTTTCAAAATGAACCAAAGCTCGCGAAATATTCTAAAAGCTCTTTTTCACGGAACAGTGAACAGTTTTTGTTTTATTAGTTTAAACGAGTACCCAATAGCGAGTACTCAAAAAATAGCTACATCATTAACCTGTCAAATTGCCTCGCAACGAGAAATATTCAATTTTTTCAAAATTTTCTCGCTACGAGGTCTCGCAGTGCGATACATTGGAGCTTGAACCATATGATTGAATGTATTGAAATTTGTGTGCGTCTCGTCTCGCGCTCTCGCATCGGGCTCTCGCAATGTTGGATTTTGGGCTTTAGTGTTTGGAAGGTCGTTAATTTTCTTTTGCCTTGCACCTTATGTAAAATTTCCCTTAAGAAAAAACGGAAAATTTAATTAGAATATCCTGTGTTAAAATTGAAAATATGAAAAAGTGCGAAAAAGTATAAAATTTCTCATAAAAACTTCATTCGTTCATTTTCGAACATTCTTGATTGACGATTTTTCGAAGTTATTGATGCGAATACACTTTTCAGGGGAAACCCCTCACATTTCAGCCATTCAACTGGGCTGCCGTGTTCAAATTTTACCAAAAAAATCAAAAGAGAAGCAAAACGAACTGCTTTTTTAATAAACTAACTCTCAACCACTGTTGCCAATTTAGGGGAATTTCCCAAAATTAAGACATTTATGATCTTAAATAACCCAGCGGCAAATGTCCCGCTGACATCATCGATGAAGTCACGGTGACTTTGGATCCGGTATGCATGACAATTCATATGACACTTTGCATGACATTTGTACAGGAGTTGGATAGTGAATTCACAGTGACATTGTCATGCTAGGGGGTGCAGCACATTACTCTTTTCTCTCTAAATGTCAATTTATAGAAAATCTTTCGTCTTCTCTTCCCTCTCTTTGAATATCTCGAAAATTTGTAAAAATCTATTTTTAAAAATTTTTGTTCGCCTCTGCCAGGGATCGAACCCGCGATCTTTGGATTCTGAGTCGAGCACTCATCCACTACGCCACTGCTAACGCTGAACTGACGCTAAGCCCTTATTTAAATTGCAGTAGCCAATGAGATTCAAGCACATGAACAGCATCCCTCCACGATGACATGTCCTCCAAGATGTCATGCATGACAATGTCACCTATATGTCATCGATGACATCACTGGTGACTTTGTCATGCAGGAGATAATTTCCGCTGGGGAAGTCTAAGGGCAAAAAAGTGTGCAGGGAAATTTGTATGGGACCAAGTATTTGTTTTTTTAAGATTTCCATATTAAATTTTGGAGAATTTTGAGACATTCAGGGGAAAATTCCCTAAAAAAACCGGCTCAAGTGCTGCCAATAGAAATTTTTCTTCAGTTTTCCATCTCCTTAAAAGATCGAGTGACAGTCTTTTATAGCAAAAATCCGAACCTTAAGGCACTACTTAATCAAGAAAATGAATCCTACGCGGAATTATAATCAGTGTCTAGACAATTTATTCGCCAAACGAATTACAAGGGTATTCAATTTATTTTTTGAAAGAGCACAATCACAACTTGCTCTATTCTCATTTTCACTCCATCATGGAATAATCAGAGAAGTGCAAATTACTTCACAAGCACCAGAAAGTGCAGAGAGAACGCCAGAGAATGGAAAGCACTTGAATGAAATAAAAATTGCGATAATTTTTCATTAGAGGAGAAGGCACGCAGCAAGATGGGGGAAAACTATTCGAGGTGAATGACATCGGGGGGAAAAAAAACGTGCGTTCGAATGAATGAGCGGAAAAAATTTTCTAATCATTTTAATCTTTTATTATTTTTGCAAACATTTTGAGAAAGCAGATTAGCGACATGTGCCCGAAAAGATCATGATTGTTCATGATTAAAACTAAAAGTCTGATAAGATCTGATAAGAAAGACTTCGATTGCAGCCGAGTTCAGTTGCATTCGAGTTGTGACCTCAATCAATTTATTCAGCAAATTAAGGCTTCCTCCTATGAATTTAAAGAATTCATTGCCTTTTATATTATGTAGTTGGGTCTTACGTTCATTGTACTTCGGTAAATAGAAGAATAAGCGATAAGCCTTCTGCTTCAAGCAGGAAGGCTCGATGTGCAATGGCTGCCACCGTAGTGCATAGGAAAGGCAAATAGAAAAAGTTCTTTCGCATTTCGAAAATGTGAAAAAAAAAGGAGAAGAACTGACAGCAGAGTCTGCTTTATGGACGTGGAAGTGGGGCTTTTCAATTTTTATTTGAATTTCAGTCCGGCTACTTGCAGTTTTTATTGCACTCAAGAGGCAGACGCTGAGGCTTGGTCTCGGCGCTTCAGAGCCAGGTTATTGACCCGTTTTTTTTTTTCATTTTTTTGTGGGCAATTCTGACGCTCCTATTGAGACAAACGGTGAGACCGAAGGGCTGCAAAACTTTTTCTGTTTGCGTTTGATTTTGACTGTTTGCAGTCCCTAAAGCTAGAAGTGTTTGATTTTAAATGAGAAGTTGTAAATCACAAAAAAAGAGGACTCTTTAATAGAACGTCACAGGGTTTAGTTTTTTTTTTCCTTTTTCGACTCGATTTGAAATAAAGTTTTCTTTTTCCTCGAAAGGTCAGATCGAGTTTATGATATCAAAAGTTTAATTTTCAGTCTAATGTGATCAAAATATTATCGCATTTAAATCTTTTGACAAATTCTCTGAACCGTTCATAATTGCTTTACACGATCCATGAACCTATAATGGGAGATTATGGCAACTCCGTACACTTTTCTGCTTACCACGCCTTCACTACAGTTCACGACAGTGAACACACAGTGGTTTTTTTGAGTGGCAAAAAATCAATTTTTCGACCAAATGACTTCAAAAATATACCTAATAATTCAGTTTTGTGGAGGATTGTCTAAATAAGGGAAATTCATAAAATTTTCTTTTCAAAAGATAACAGTTTTACTTGGAAAATCTGTAGGAAGTCACATAGAGAATATAGGGCAATAGCATGATACAAGAAAATAAGATAGCGCCACTTCAGTACCGCTATTTTGAGGCTCTCTCTGAGAGCCGAAAATTGAGTTTGTGACGTCACTGAGCGAGAAATTGATGTTGTTTCCCATGCTATTCAAAAAAGTAAAAAGCCGGTTTAACATGGGAAACAACAACAACGAATCGCGATTTTGAGTTTGTGACGTTTTCTCTCTCTCAAGTGGCGCTATCTTGTTTTCTTGTATCATGGGGCAATAGTTGACTAATAGTTGACTCTCTCCTTGCGGACACTCCTCGTAAGCGGAGACCTTTTGGAAATGCTGTAATATTTATGCCACTCAACTTTTTTCCTCTTAACCGGACAGCTCTGTTAAGCGAACATTTTTTTCGGTTCCGTAGGTGTACGCTTGAAAGATAGTACACTGTATAACAATTAGTCATAGATTCAACGAAGGAATCAGTTAGATACGATTAAATGGTTTAAGAGTTAGGCGGAAATGCAAATTACTCTATGAAATAATCACTATTCTAGGAGCACTCCTTCTACTTTTTGCCAAGAAATGTATGAAACCTAACCACTGTGCGGCACCATAAAAATCGCAGGAGTAATTTTATAACAAAAAAAATCGTGTAAAGAGAGTTAAAAAAAATGTATCGCAAAACAAACCAAGAGAGCAAGAAATACTCACTCATAACAGCTCGGGCTGACTCAGCGATTCACCAATCAGCGTTCCGAGGAACACTTAAGATTCGAATTTCACGTTTTCAAGTGTTTTGCGGAGAGAGAAGCTTGGGAGTCCCGGAGCTTAACTTAAACGACTGCAAAAATATTTATCATTAATATGGGAGAAGAGGAAACACATTAGCAAGCGTAGCTATGAAGGTGAATAATAATGAAAAACAATTTGCGGGAACGTGATCTTTGGTACGTTTAATGAATTTGTAATTTTCAGATTTATTATTCATTTTTGAAGTCTTACAAGAATTTTTTCTTAGCAGCATTAAAGCGAAAAATTATCCAAGGTTGGAAAAAAAATAATGGAATATCGATTCTTTCATTAACCCATTATAAGATAAGGGGTCTTAAATAGCATTTCAAATGCAGTGATCTTTTAAATTGAAATTCGGAAGAGACAAATTTTTTTACCACAATTCTCGGTGGTTAATAGGTTAAGCAATCGACATGTGTTTAAAAAACTGATTCGAATTACTGAGTGCACAAGCACTCAATCGTTAATCCAAAATTCCAAGAATTTCATTTTATCCACGATTTCGCTCTCGTGTTCAGACGAGAGGAGTTTGTGTGTTGTTTTTTTACTTCTCGTTTCTCATTTCATTCGATGTAAATCGCAGCAATGGACCATGGGAAATATGGATATCAACCATTGCCATTGGCTCAACTTGCAGTCCACATTTCACTTTCATTTGACAGAATTGATTCCAAGAATCCCTTCGATGACTTTGAACGATAAAAATGACGCTTCAAATTCGATGGATTCTACCAAAGCAAACAGGAGAAATCATGTTATGTATTTCAAATTACGACTGGTTCGAATTCTACTAAACATTTATTGATTAGATTAAGATGCGGTTGAAATAATATCAGAAAGAAAGGTAGATAGAGAAAGAGATGAGAGAGGGGTGTGGGGTAGAGATAAAGGAGAAACGGAGAAATACAGTGGTAGAGAGAGAGGAGAGAGAGATGAGAGGGTGACGAGAGAGAGAGAGAGAGAGGGAGGAGAGAGAGGAGAGAGAGGAGAGAGAGGAGAGAGAGAGAGAGAGAGGAGAGAGAGGAGAGAGAGGAGAGAGAGGAGAGAGAGGAGAGAGAGGAGAGAGAGGAGAGAGAGAGGAGAGAGAGGAGAGAGAGGAGAGAGAGGAGAGAGAGAGAGAGAGAGAGAGAGAGGAGAGAGAGGAGAGAGAGGAGAGAGAGGAGAGAGAGGAGAGAGAGGAGAGAGAGAGAGAGAGAGGAGAGAGAGAGAGAGAGAGAAGAGAGAGAGAGGAGAGAGAGGAGAGAGAGGAGAGAGAGAGAGAGAGAGAGAAGAGGGAGAGAGAGAGAGAGAGGAGAGAGAGGAGAGAGAGAGAGAAGAGAGGAGAGAGAGAGAGAGAGAAGAGGAGAGAGAGAGGAGAGAGAGAGAGAGAGAGAGAGGGAGAGAGAGAGAGAGAGAGAGAGAGAGAGAGAGGAGAGAGAGAGAGGAGAGGAGAGAGAGAGAGGAGGAGAGAGGAGGAGGAGAGAGAGAGAGAGAGAGAGAGAGAGAGAGAGGAGAGAGAGAGGAGAGGAGAGAAGGAGAGAGAGAGAGAGAGGAGAGGGAGAGGAGAGTAGAGAGAGGAGAGAGAAGAGGAGAGGAGAGAGAGAGGAGGAGGGAGAGAAGAGAGGAGAGGGAGAGAGAGGAGAGGGAGAGAGAGGAGAGGAGAGGAGAGAGAGGAGAGAGAGAGGAGAAGTGGAGAGAGGGAGGAGAGAAAGAGAGAAAGATGGAGGAGAGGTGAGATAGGGGAGGGAAGGAGAACGGAGAGAAGATAGTGGAGGGAGAAGGGAAGATGTGGAGAGGTGAGATTGGGACTTAATGTCCCTTGATTTTTCCCTCACTTTTTCCTTGTCTTCTTCCCTTAGTGCAATCGTCACTCGAAACTTTTACAAAAGAGAACTAATCCTTTTGATTTGTGCATGAATGATACATCAAAATATTATTCTTCTCGACGACATTACCGTCCATATGGACCCCCCACCACTCAACATCGAATCGTGGAGCGCAGCGTAGGGGAAGCAGTACTTGAGCAATTGGAATATTCACCACATGCGGTCGCAACAACTGCAGCCGACACAAACAAGTGGGAGCACTTTTAATCGCACTGGGTCGACACATTTAAACTTTTAAATGGAAACTCTTATCAAAACGAAAATCGTTCAATAGTGGTTCGGAATATTTTTGATTTAAAAAAAAATTGTGGGATTCAAGCAACAATTTCACCTGATATTTGCATTTTAAATCGATCACGGATTATCCATGGACTATGAAAATCCTCGTCTTTTATGTTACAATCGCCTTCGTTGAATTGTGAAATTGCCCATGTTGTGACAAGTTTTGCACTCGTTCTTGCAGGGTCGTTCAAAAAAGCACGGGAAAAATTGGTGCAAAATTTGCACAATTCAATTTGCACAGCTGCCCGAATACCACTAATTTCAAAAATTTATATAAAAATTTTAAAAATCGATCAACGGAGATACCCAAGTGA
Organism: Chlorops oryzae; assembly: GCA_020466095.1. Taxonomy (NCBI): domain Eukaryota; kingdom Metazoa; phylum Arthropoda; class Insecta; order Diptera; family Chloropidae; genus Chlorops; species Chlorops oryzae. The sequence continues at coordinate 111,379,891 of CM035807.1, forward strand.
CTATGAAAATCTTTCTTCTTTTATGTTACAATCGCCTTCGTGAATTTAATGTACCCTAGACATGGTGCGTACGGCTTATGGATGCAATAAATTGTTGAGCAATGGCAAAAATAGGCACCGGGAATGAGCTCGCAATAAAAGTAACTGGATTCACTTGCATTGCGGGTGAGCAAGAATTCTTTCAGCAAAATATCTTCTCCTTCGAATATGACTTCTTGCTTCGAAATTCCTCACACATTCGCCAAAGGAAGAGATATGTTTTATATCTTTGCATACGACGCGGACGTAATAAGGGCAACATTGTCTCTCTCCGCCAGTCGAATGAAATTTCAAATGCACATTCCATTTTATGGGGGGGGCGATATGACAAGAGAAGATTGGCAAATTGGAAAAGGGACGTGAGCGGCGGCTTGGCGGAATAAGTCATAACTTCTACATGCGAGAGTCTGTGGATTAAGTGCTCTGGGTGAATTTTTATGACACTGCGATCGAAAATGCAAATGAGATGAATTTTTAAACGAACTACTGAAATCAACTGACTACGTATGACCCCGGATTTCTAAGTCTTAGAAGTTCATTATGCAAATTGCGTGGGAATGGCGCGAAGCGTAAGGAACGATAACATAAATTTTGCCTTAAGGAATAAAGAGTTCATTAACAGCTCCTTGTGTTCAAGCTTATGAAGAGAACCGTTTAAGTGATTTCGTTGTTTACTTTAACTTTCCTGTGTAAAGGTTAAACGAAGATACCCCAGAAAATAGAATCGACTTTCAGCGAAATTATTCAAACGGGAGAAATTTTAATAACCTAGACACATAAATTTTTTGGAATTTTAACTAGTCCATGAATTATATGCGAAATCATGCTTACTATGGCGAAAGCCCCAGGAAATCCCTTCGTTTTTGTTTTGTTTTTTGCAATTTAATTTCGTGCAATCATCCAGAATATTCCTGTTGTGATATGCGAATATCCTATTGAAAATTGTTCATTTTGCGGAATTGGGGATTGTGTGATTTCGTGGCAAATTTATGTTGGCAATAAAACTCCAATTCAAACAATGGACGACGAAACAAACATCGCCATCATCGTCATCATCATCATCATCGCAGCCATCCAAAGAGGAAGTCCAACTGAGCGTGTAATTAAAAACGGCATACATCGATGTGGAAAATGGAAAAACAAAGCATTGCAGAAAGGTCGCTCTATGCGAATACATTTATCCGATGATATTTATAGACGAAATTTTTGAAGTCGCTCTCGAATTTTTTGGGGGAAAATTTAAGGAAAAATTAGAATATTCCATTGACATGTGAAAATTATTTTCCATCTATATCCGATAATTAAAATCCGAGCGCGATTTTGCGGTTGAGCAAATCTGAAAATTGAAATAACGCGCGGTTTGCCATCGATTCGCAGCCAGCGGGTAGACCCGGAATCATTTGAAAGATCCACACTTCGTTTGGGGATTTAAAAATTCTTGACAACCGCAAAATTATATTTAAAGTAAACTCTATAATCATCATCATCATCATTCATCATCAACATCACGCTGTGAGCGGCTGAGCCGACCCGAAAAGCGTGCAGCGAAAAGTTCTGTATTTTCTGTCATAAATTTCAAATTATCGCGAAGCACGGAGCGTAAGTAAGTGGCCTGTAGGCGGTTGTAATGAATGAAGGTAAAAAAAAAAACTACGGAAAAAAACGCGTTAGGCACGCACAAAATAAAATACGCTGAAGCAGCGCTCCAGCTCATCCCCACCCCCTTCGGTGTATCTGGCCATCGTGGTAAATAGCTTGCCTGACCCAAATTGTTATCCAAGCTTAAAAAGTGATTTTCATGCGATATGATTTCGTGAACGTGTTACATTAGTCCCCCCCCCCCCCCCCTCATTTCAAGAACGAATTAAAACGAAAAAACGAGAACATTTTAAATCGTGCGAATTCGAAATTTAAATCCATTCCGAAATCATGCAAATTGTCATTCTAATTCAATCGCATCAAATCGTAGAATAGGAAAATAGTCGTGCCAGTCCTTAGAGCCATTCCACGCTTGTTAATTATTTTTCTTTCAAAGCTTCGATCTATGTGAAAGAGAATTGGAAAACTAGTTTTGCTTAATTGAGGAGAAAACTTTTCGTAATGAGTGTGAAGCTCTCACATTTTAAGAGCACCTTCAGTGAGGATGTTGCGATTGGCTAAGAGCAAAATATTGCAAATTGCATCCTTTTTACCGAAAAAGAATTGCATTTTTTACTACCTCCCAATCTTCCTATCTCTATATCTATCTCCCTCGATATATATATATGTATCTCTCTTGCTATCTCCATCTCTCTCTTATTCTATTTCTCTCTATAGCTCTTTCTCTTTCTATCTCTATCTATCTCTATATATTTCTATCATCTATCTTTCTCCATCTATCTTTCTCTATTTATCTTTCTCTATCTATCTTTCTCTATCTTTCTATCGCTATATATCTCTATCTATCTCTATCTATCTCTATCTATCTCTATCTATCTCTATCTATCTCTATCTATCTCTATCTATCTACTATCTCTCTTCTATCTCTATCTATCTCTACATCTCTATCTACTCTATCTTCTCTTCTACTCTCTCTATCCCTACATCTCTCTCTCTCTCTTCTATCTCTTCTCTCTCTCTCTTCTCTATCTTCTCTATCTTCTACTCATCTTCTCTCTCTTCTCTACTATCTCTCTCTCTCTCTAACCATCTTCTCTCTAACCATCTCTTCCTCTAACCATCTCTTCTCTCTAACCATCTCTCTTCTCTCTCTCTAACCATCTCTCTACTCTCTCTCTCTAACCATCCTTCTCTCTCTCTCTAACCATCTCTCTTTATCATCTCTCTCTAACCATCTCTCTCTCTTAACTCCATCTCTCTCTAACCATCTCTCTCTCTAACCATCTCTCTCTAACCACTCTCCCTCTACCTCTCTCACCCTCATAACCATACTCTCTCTAACTCTTCCTCTCTAACCACTCTTCTCAATCTCTCTCCTCACTCTCTACGCTCTCTCTCACTTCCTCTCTCCAACCATCTACTCTCTCTTTTTCTCTATCATTCTCCCTCTCAATAATCATCTCTACAATTCTCTCTTACTCCCTTCTAGAAGCTCTCTGTGGTTCTCTAGTTTCCTTGCAAACTTCCTGCTTTCCGTGTCATTCTCACCGTTCCAAAACTAATCTCTTTTTTGTTCTATTATTCCCTTACCATTGATCCTTAGTCCCTTTGGAGAGCTCTTGTGGATGTTTAAGGCCAGTTTTTCGACTTCAAACTGCTTTAATGTCTTCTGTCGGTTTCATCCTTCAAAAATACATTTTTTTTATTTAGCTGTTTTGTGGTTCTATCTATATTCAGGTCTCTTTCCTTGTCTAAAGCTTTAATTGTTCTTTTCGGCTCCACTTTTACCAAAGAGACTGCAATTGTGCTGTTTGTATTGTTTCATGTGTTTTCAATTCTGCCTCTTCAAAACATGGGTCTAATTTTTCCTGTTTTGTTTTTCTGCGTTTCTTATGTTCCGTTTTAATGCGTCTGCTTGTTGTTTAGTTCTTCAGCTGTTGTTTTGTCGTTCTTTGGTTTTTTTCCGGTCGGTCTATCCATTGTCCTTTATTGTTACTCTTTCGGCTCCACGAGATGATTTACCAAAGCTACTAGAATTCGACTCGAAACTTTTTAATTTTTCCATGTCGTTTTCATTTCTCTTCTAAAATCATTTGGGGGTTCTTGAGGATATTTATGCCTGTTTTGGTTTTTTTGTTTTTTGTTTTTTGTAATGACGTCTGCTGTTGTTTGTTCTGTCGTCTCGTCTGCCACTTTTGCAGGACCTTTGCGATTTTGCTGTTTGTTTGTTTTCATTGCCATTTGAACTCTCAAACAATATGTGGGACCTCCGCAGCCGCAAAACAAGCGAAAACAAAGTAAAGTTTTCCAAACCCTGAAGCAATTCCCTCCCTTTCACAATGTGGTTTATTATCTTCTCGTTTTTGGCGTCTGGGCGTATTAATTAATATTGTTTTAGCTGTTGTGGCTCTCGAGTTCTCTTGAAAGTTGTTTTAACATTCATGAGCATAAATTGGAGGAATGAGAATTTTTTTTTTTCTTTTTGTGAGGGAAAAAATGTGAAATTTTTTTATGGAAAAAGTGCAAAGTTCAAAAACAAATACAGCCAGGCGAAAAAAAAAATTCAATACGAATCGACGGTAAGGGTGTTATAGTCAGACGAGCCCGACAATACAGTATGAACCAAAATGTGTTTGAAAATTTTTTAAAACAGGCCCTCAAGACCATTCGTTCCTTTTTTTCATTCAGTTACAAAGCATTCTGGAGATTTTCAGGACAATAAAAGGTCTCAATTATGTTCAATTTCTTTATGAAAGCCTCCCTTTTGGCACATGTGTTTATTACTTTATTTTTAGTTCGGGGTATTTAATTAAATTCGAGTTTTAGCAATGTGGTCTAGTTCCTGAAAATTGTATTAACATTATTGACATAAATTGGAGATATAGATAATTTTTTTTTATTTTCTGTGAGGAAAAAATGTACGAAATTTTATTATGGACAAAATGCATAAGTTCAAAAACAAATAGCAGCAGGGAATATAAAAATTTAATACAATCACAGAGAAGGTTTATTCGACACGAAAAAAGATGAAACAAAATGTGTTTGAAACTTTTTTTAAAACGGCTAAGCCACCCATATACAAAGTGAATTTTCAGACAATAAAAGTTAATATTTAATTTTTTTGAAACTCCTTTAGCACCCAGTTAAAATGGATTTTTTTCGACTTAAAATTAATGAAAATCAAAAATTTAACTATTGTTTTTCACTGTTCTAAAGGAGCACAATAGGAAGAGAACAAAGAACAAAGGAATATAAAAACAGATATATTTTTTTAAATTTTACACTGAGAAAAATTTTTTCACAAAAAAGAAAACAAAAATTTAACTATTTTTTTCACTGTTCTAAAGGAGCACAATAGGAAGGAACAAAGACAAGGAATATAGAAAATTATTTTGAAATTTTACACTGAGAAAAATTTTTTCACAAAAAAGAAAACAAAAATTTAACTATTTTTTTCACTGTTCTAAAGGAGCACAATAGGAAGGAACAAAGACAAGGAATATAGAAAATTTATTTTAAATTTTACACTGAGAAAAATTTTTTCACAAAAAAGAAAACAAAATTTAACTATTTTTTTCAGTGTATTTCAGTTTTTGTAAAACCTTTTGAATGTTTTAAAAAAATACCTTGTTCTATTAACAATAAGTCACCGTTTGTTTCATCTTTTTATCTTAATTATTTCTGGAGATATTAAATTTTTTAAAAACATGCCGTATGAGTAATGTGTTTTGTATCATTTTCGTACATTTGTACTGGATATTAGTACTAGAGCATCTATGTGCACTTGTAATTTTTTGAATATCTCACTGTTGCTCCATTTAATTTGAATGAAATTTTTTTTTAAATGAAAGCAAATACTTAGAGGTATTTTTTAAAAAATTTTGTGGAGAGGTTTCAAACCGGGAATACACTGAAAAAAATTGTTAAAGTTGTCTTTTTAGTTTTGTGCAACATTTTTTCTCAGTGTAAAAATTTAAAAAAAAAATTTTTTGATTTCCTGTTATATAAGCATTCGGCCAACGTTTGTTTCATCTTCTTATCTTAATTAGTTTTTGAGATATAAAATTTTGAAAAAGGCTTATTAAAAAAGGATTTTCAGGGATATTTCAAGGACCGCTCATTTTCTAAAAAGTAGTCTCCACAGTGTTTTTAGATGGCACCTATCGAAAAATCAACAAAATTTAAAAATTCCTTTCATGATGCCGCATGCCTTTGCTTAGCCCGCCAGACCCTTTCGTCAAGACAGCTAACTCCTTCGATAAAAAAAAAAAAAAAAACACACAGACTGACGTACAGACCTGGCTAAATCATATCTCCTGGTGAAGCTGATCTTTCCTACCTATGTATGGTCTATCTCGTATGGTTCTAAGTGCTACACTCGTACGCACAAACTCAATATACTCTCGAAACAGAGTATTTAGGGTACAAAAAAAGGGGAGTTTGTTCCTTTTGGAATGAGGAAACATGAGCCGTCTTTTGTACTACCGCCACCATCTTACTACCCTTCTCTTCCCTTGAAGGTCAATGCACTTCATAATTATTTCATTTATCCTTTTCACGTTTTTCCGAGCTTTCGAGGCAGTGATCTCCGCTTTGGGATAATCATATAAAATCGCGAGCTGTCTGTCCCATCAAAAAAGGAGCTGAAATATCTGTCGAAATCCATTTAACACAAAATCCCAGTCGTTTGCGGTTCATTGGCTTGAAAATGAGTTCAACTCTTTTTTTTTTTTTTTTTCGTTTTCCGTTTTTAAGTAACAACATTTAACCATAAACCACAACAACAGATGTTCGATGTTCGATGTCGAGTTCGTCTCATTTTGGTAATGTTTGGTTCGGTGCATTTGATTTTGGAAAATATGGGTTTGCCATTTTTGTGTAAATGGCTTTGTTTTCTGTGTTTGGGTATGTAAAAGTAATTAACTACATTTCCCTGCGTCCCATTACCGTTTCTCTGTTTGTGTTCAGGCATCATTGAATATGTGTTTCAATGTTGGAAGCTCAAAAGTTGACAGGTTTTTGCAGTTCATTGTGACATGCATTTTCACCGGAAATGCATAGGGGGGGGTTTCGATGATAATAAAGCGGACATAGAACAATAACTTGTTCGGAATGCTCGCTCATGTCATGAACAAATCGAACGCGATACAATGCCATGAAATAGAAAATCAATGAACCAAAGAGCACCGATGATACTCGTGTGAATGTTTACGAGATGGCTTAAGGGGTAAATCAAGGACAGCCCATGGCTATTCTAAAAGGTTGTTTCTTTTTTGTTGATCGAGAGGAATTCAAAGGATGGATGATATTAAAATGGTTTCCTAATTTTTGTTATAATGGTTTGTATATATAGTAATTTGTTAATGTATCAAAAGTAGATTAACTAAATACCGAACCAAACAGCTTATCGTACTGCAGGATAGAATATTTCAAGTTAAGTCAAATATTAGAACAGTTTTAACAGTAACAGTGGTCAAATACAATGATTCACCGTTAAATGCACTTTCTTTCGATATCAAAGCGAATAAAAACAGTACTTTTCGATATGCCAGCTTGTATGAATTACTGTTACATGTCATGAAACTGAATCAATCCGCAGGTTTGAAGTTTAAGACTTTAGGTAAAAAAACCTCTATATTCGTGGAAACATTGTTCTGTCTGCAGATTCATAAGATTTGAAATAGTGGACAACACTAATATCGATTACAGGTCAACAAATTAGAGTAATATCGACATTAATATTGGAACCGGGGATCTATAGGTGGCTATGTTATTCAAGAGTACAAAAATAAATTACTGATTGGTAAATATTCAACAAGTATATTATTCAAATTTTTTCAACATGTGACTGCATCATTTCAATACACCTAATTCATAAATTAACAATTTTGTAATAAGTATTTTTTGATGTCATATGTAAAAATGATGTTTTAATTAAGAACATAAAATGATTCTAAAAATTCTTCAAAATAATTGTATAAGCATATACCAGCAAAACGAGTTTCAAAAAAGAATTGCGTTAAAAATGCAATACGCGAAAATTTTTCGAAATTCGACAGTGAAAATATTTTGAAAATAGTTCAATTTGCATCAACACAAAATCTAATAGTAAATATTCAACAAAGGATTTATAAAATGTCGGCTAGTTTCATTAAATATTCCCATGCAGGTGACAGTTGAAGACGAAATCAAAAGAAAATTCATAAAAATTCAACCAATCAGTAGTTATAATCCTTATTGACTGTGTTTGTACTGTTGAAATGACAGCTACTACACAAATGCTAACAAATAACGTGGTGAAATCGAGTTTTCAGCTTAGTAACCTGCTAATATATTCAAGGTCGAATATAAAACCTTTTCCAAAATGTAAGATTTGTAATAATTTTTATAGATTTTTGGTTGGCATCCCAATCGAGCCGTCTTGAGACCCTTGAGTAAAATTTTGGGTTGGTTTTGTATTTCGAACTTACCATTTACGATGACGATGAAAATGATTGAAGAGAAAATCATTTTTAATCCACATTTTGATGACATTATTTGTTGGAAGTACTCCGTTCTCTTTTTATTTTGGTTGATTGGTGTGGGTTTCGCTTCCAACTCTAATTGCGTTACATGAGATGACAATGATTTTGATGATGGCGGTGTTCTCGATGGTGACACGATTGCATATAAATCAGGAAGAGATTCTATCGAATTTATTCCAAAAAAACGATTCGATGGTGTCGATTTCAGTTCGCCGTTGATACTGATGTGGATTTTGATGCTGATTCTGGTGTTGATTTTGACGTTTTTGCTGTTGTTTCTTTTATTTTTGGAGCTCAGAGCAGGGATTGACCACGCAAGCCACAAAAACGACAGCAAACGAAAAATCCCTTTCGAACGTTTTGTATGAAATTCTCCAGAGTGCGGTGGTAACAGAGAAGGTAGTGTAGAAAAACCTTTAAATTCGCAAATCATCAAAAAAAGCAACCAACAGAGCATAGAAGAGCTTAAGGTAGTCGGTCATGTATTGAAGGAAAAACGCAGCAAAGCGTGACGGCCTTGAGGTTAAGCTTTTGGCAATCAGTTTTTACGAGGTCGATCTCGATTAACAAGGTCCATTTTTTTATAGTTTTTTTTTCTTCTTTAGTAGTGATTTTTTTTATTTTACAAATTGAGGCTTTCGAACATATATGGAGGATTCACAGAAATATGAGGACTGGCTGCGTTCTAGTACACAGGACCGTCGTCTAAATTGTCATCTTCTTCATTGTAGGCTTCACCGTTATCGAAATAACTATTTCCATAGTCATTCTCATCGTCCATTTCTTCGTCTGCAGCAATACCCTCTTCATCCTCGTCGTCGTCATCGTCTTTGTCCGATTCATCGGATTTCTTCTTCGCTGACGTTTCATTGCTCTTTTCCGATTTTTCCTTCTCCTCCAGCACTTTTAACTTCTCTTCGGAAAATTCGGATTTCGGTTTCTTTAACTTTAATCCAGTTTTTGCAATCTTTTTCCTTTTTCTTTGGCTTATCTGCAATTCCTTGGGCATTCGCTTCCAATCGTATTCTTCCGGTATAATCTTTTTGGGGCCCAGTATTATTTCCGCCCACTTTTCCCAAGCGCCAAGTGCGACTGTTGCCTCCGATTTTGGTTCGCCATCGCCCGCTTTGAAGTATGGAGATTCATGCAAATGCCTCAAATATTTTTCCTTCCACGTTAAGGCTTGTTCGTCCTCTTTTTTGTCCTCGATTTTCGTCGGCCTATTGAGTAGTGGCGGATATGTTGGTGGCGGCACTGTCTGCACCTGAGGCATAACATCTTTTCCCACGCATCCTAAAACTTGAAGCTGCTCCCGTGTCAGCGATGTCGTCTTTCCGCCACGTCCGCGCGCAACCATTTTTTGCAAATCCTTTCGTTGATAAAAAAAACTATTTTCTCACAAAACTTTGGAATGAGGCTTTTGTGCAAGTTGACTTCCGCTATTCCACGATGAAAGTCTGTAAAGAGCAAAGAGTATCGATTAGATTCAATGAATATGGGAAATGTACTTAATTTCTTTACATTCTTTTTAATTTCTTCAAAAAAATAACACGCAAAATCAATCGTTTGTTTCTCCATCAACCTCAAATACACATGGTTTTCGGGTTTTTTTTTGTTAAACAAACGATCAAAACACGGCAACACTGAAACAAAACAAAATGAGAGAGCAGAAGCGAGTTTCGAAATTCGAACTTCGAATGAATGAGAAAGTGTCGAAAGCGAGAAAGAACGCGAATAGGAAAAGATGCAAAACCATGAAACAATTAAGACGACAAAAATGGAAATTGAGAAAAACAGAATGGAGAATTAAATCAAAGAAAGTCCTTTTCATTCCTTCTCCTCCGCACTTAAAAGTGATTCAATAAAAATTCAGATTTTACCGTTTAATCGAACGAATGCATTTCAAAACATTCGCGTTTACTCACATTTTCACAAACAAAATCGAAAAGACGAACGTTTTTCAAAGAAAACACACTTTTCCGAGCATTTTCCTTTTGCGTTTCGAAGGCGCACAATTCAAGATATTTTTATCTCTTAATTTTGGCTTATTGCACTCAATAAACTAATTATATTAGTACATATATTCATTGACGCGAACAACAAGAAAATAGGAGACCGTGAAAACAAAAGAAACGAAAAAAAAAAACACTTTCTTTGCAAAAGCAACAAAACCGAGTGAGACAGCAACACGAGTTCGTTCGCACTTAATTCGATAAGGAATTGCTTTTTAATCTTCCGTTAGAGACGAACTTCTTTCAACATTTTTTATTCAAAAATCAGACATTTGCTTTTGTTTTTTTTTATTTATTTTGTTTTTCTTCATTGAAAAAACGAAAGAACGCACAGAATTCCCGACGCACCAAACTCACTCCGTCGAACGCAAACAAAGACTGAATTTCGTAGCACAAAGGAAAATCAGAAATTTTGACGTTTGGATGTTCGAAAAGCAGTGTTGCAGCGAACAATTTCTAAAAAGGTAGCATATCGCAATCATGCATACGTGCAAAGAGAACGGTTCGAAGAGAAATAGTAGTGGTATTCAAGCAACAGTGCAATCTCAGTGTGCAATATTTGCACTTGTCAAATTGCGTACAAAAAAAGCAGTGCAAATATTGCACACTGCGATTTGCACTGTTGCTTGAATACCACTAGTATTTTCATAGATGATTTGATTTTAAATCGTCCTTTTAAATATCAATTGGAATATTTTCTAGATTTTCAAGTTATATGCCCGCCACACGTAGATCGAAATTGAGCAATTTCAAAAAAATTTGAGAACAAATTTGACATTTGAAATTGAGGCAATTTCGATCTGCGTGTGGCAGGCATATTAATTATTATTCTTTTATATTTATTTCTTTTATAAGTTTTGCAAATGTACCATTTCAGTTTTATTGTTTTATAGAATATAGAAAATTGTTACAATTAGATTTTTGAATATTTGGAATTTTTTCGATTTTTTTTTTGCATTTAACTGTGCTTTTTGAATAATTTATTCACTGAAGTAGGCTTTTTTTTGGTAATTTGACAATTCAAAAATTTAATAGGCGTAAAAAATCGAACTAATTTGGAATTTTTGACTGTGCATTTTTTGAATATTTTGAATTTTTTTTGATTTTTTTTTGAATACTTTTTCAATTTTGTTTTGGAATTTTTTTGAATTTTTTGAATATTTTTTTTTGAAGTTTTTTTGAATATTTTTTTGAATATTTTTTTGAATTGTTTTTGAATTTTTTGAATTTTTTTGTTGAATTTTTTGAATATTTTTTGAATTTTCATTTTTCATTTTTTTACATATTTAAATTCTGAGGCATACTTATCATCAAGGGGATACCATGCAGCATTGTCCATTTTTTAATGAACTTCCAAAATGAAAGCAATTCTGCATTTTTCAAAAGGAAACGACTCATCCTTGGAATTAAAAAGTGAAATGTCCTTAAAAACTAAAAATTGTTTACTTGGATAAATCGACCAAAGGACTCAGTTATTCTCTATTAATATATCCTACTTAAATTAGACTTTTCCAACCTGATTTCCCAAGTTTATGGAAAACCAAAAATAGACAATTCAGAAAGTCTTCTAAGAATCTTCTTTTCAATTTTTTGCCCCCATCTAAAATAAGTATTTTTAGAGCTGAGCTATTTTTTACACCCAAAAATACTCATTTTATTTGTGGATAAATTTTAAAGGGACTTTAGAAGACTTTGTGAATTGTCTATTTTTCGATTTTTATACTTTTTAAGAATTCTCCCATGTCCTTATTTTAAAACCATGTAATCTCATAATCTCGTCATCACAACAATGAAGGCCAGTTTTGTTTAAATTTGTTTGAATTTTTTGAATTTTTTGCATTAAAAAAAAAAATTTTTGATTTTTTTTGAATATTTTTTGAATATTTGTTTGAAATTATTTTCATTTTTTTACATATTCAAATTCCGAGGCATAGTTATAATAAAGATCAGAGGACAGTTCATAAAATAAAGACCACCTTTCGAACTATTCGCTTTTTCTTATTTAATATTTAGCAAGCTTGCTGAGCTATGATTAATTAAAAAACAAAAATTAAGTGGCTTCTGACTCGAAAATGATTGAATTTAGAGAACATAGAAAATGGACAATCCTGCTCATATGACGCAAAGGAAATAGAAGGCCTTTTTAGGTTAACCAGTTTCGTCCCGACATATCGGAAATTAAATTTCGGGTCGGCTTTCCGGTTTCTAGTGAATCACGAACGTTTCCCTTCGAGATGATTTTTCAAAATAAAATTTGTGCATTTTATTTAATAAAATTTGTGTTTTTCCGACACAGCAAAAAAAACAAAAAAAAAAAACACATTTCATCTTTGAGGCATTCAAACGGCTTAATAAAAGTCTGATTAATCCTCGCCACTTTACCAAGGTGCGTCATTAAATATTAAAACAAAAGGGAATCAATCGATTGAAACATATTTAATTTATGATGCGCTTCTGTTCCTGCCGATGCTTAATTAATAACATCCATAGTCCTTGTCCTTATTATACCTGCGCCAGCATATACCCGGAGGTAATTGAAACGGATGCATTAAAAATGTGCACACAACAGCATCGCAGCGGTCTCTTGGGCTTATTGTGCATATGAAAACAATATATGGATGTATGTATATATCTATGTAAGTATGTATAAATACGTTCGGCCGACTGATTAAAAGGTTGTTGGGGAGTTTTAATTTACCCTGAATTTACACACACACACACACACAAGCACATTTTTGGAGATGTATTTCAATACAATAGACAGTGGCGTCGATAGATTTTTGTTTTAGAGGGGATGGCTGTGACGGATAGTGATTTTACCGGATAAACGATTATTTGATAAGAGAATCTTAAAATTGTTGTACAAGTGGTTCCGATTCGGAACCGTTTGGGAGTGAAAGGGTTAACACTCCTCTTCGCACTTTCGTAAAAATGGCGGTTTGCGGTCAGTTTTGCTCTAAAATAGAAGTTTTTCAAGATATTTTGATGAAATTTTATATTAAATCATATTTAAAGGCAAGTAATATGGTTTCCAAAAATTTCAAAAGTGGGCGTGGCAGAGGGCGTTTTTCGAAAATTGTCTCCTACACCCCAAATTCAAATGGGATTTAAACGAAATTTGGCACTTATGCTTCCTTTGTAGCCATAACCATCCTCCCAAAAAATTTCCTAGATCGGTCCATTATTAAGGGTACCTCCAGTACTAGGGTCTGTCACAAAAATCTCAAAACTGCCTAAAAATCGGACTTTTTCGAAATATTTTAATGAAAGTTAAAATTTGAGCGTATATTTAAGCCTTCGATTATAGTTCAACAAAAATTGGAAAAGTGGGCGTGGCAAAGGGGCAGTTTTCATAAAGAAATCTATCAAAAGTCGGTATATGGGGCCCTTTATGGTCTTAAACACCTCTTGATATTAAAAATTATTTGAACACGTGTGTCTGTGTCCGGTATTCTATTGTCAGGCTCGCCTGACTATAACACCCTTACTTGTTTATGTATTTTTTTTTACGATTTTCTGCAATTTTTTCTGCAAGAAAATTTTTGAAAGGTACACCTGTAGCTATAAAAAAAAGTAAGGTTTTTTCTTCGGATCGGAATGGGACAATAAGTTCCGTTCTCCCAAAAAAGTAGTTTCGGGAGTTTTGTTTATTTTGAAATATATGTTTTTTAAGACAATTCTCAATTTAACAGTTTTTATGATATAAATTTCGATTGTACCAATTTCGAAAGGTTATCGCTATACAAAAAAATGAAAAATAAAGTTTTGAATAGAATCAATTATAGATCAATTTTTTTTTTAACCGCAGCTCAACACATTTCTTTCGCGTAATTCAAGGGAAAAAATTAAAAATTCATTGCATACTTTTAAGTCTTAATTCCAAAGTCATTTGAAGTGTAAATGCAATTATATTGCAATTTCTATTATCAGTGGACATTCCTCTAAGCGAAAAATGCCCTACATTAGCTTAAATCCAGAATGCATTTTGTTCAGCGAAATAGCTCAAACGAACCACTGTGCGGCCGGATATTCGGTACAACCGTTATTTATATCCAATGGGGCATAACTTTATTTTTTAGTTCAAAACCAAAGTATATTTAGACTTAGACACGATTTTCAAAGTAATTCCGTCTTAAAGGGGAAAGGGGATCCCATCAAATATGCCCATGTTTACCTATATCCAGGGTTGGCAACCGAAACGAATAACGGTTACGGTAACGGTTACGGTTAATTTTAAGTTTCGGTTACGGTTATACCGGTATGAAACGGTTTTTTTAATAATATTAAAATTTTGTTTTCGCATCATTTTTTCAAAAATACTTTTTAAGCTTTAACATTTATTCTGAACGCAATTTAAGGCATTTTAAGAAATAGCTTAGAACTTTTCATCCTTTTTTTGTGCAAAGCAGACTGTTGTTTCTTATTACCATAACAGCGGAAAAACTTTCAGCATCCAGACGGTTTCTTTGTGCGTTCATGGCAACATAACTGGGACATTACACGAAACAAGAGCATGCATACTAGCAGAGTCGAAAGACTTGCCATATAAAAATATTGATAAAATTTGTATCCCGTAAATTTTTTTTATAAAGTAATACCGAAACCGATATGTTTTTTATTTCGGTTACGGTAACGGTTACGGTATCGGAAAAGAAACGGTTTTGAAACGGTTACGGTTACGGTTTCGGTTACGGTTGCCAACCCTGCCTATATCTGCTTCACAATGAAACATCCCCCTACTTGATATACTTATGCACATTAGGGTGTCCCAAAAAACATTTTTTTTTTTTCGAATTTAATAGTGGAACGTAAGGTTTCCGAAAGCTTATGGGTCAAAGTATTTTTGAGAATTTTTTCAGATTTTTCGTAAAAGGTTTAGAGGTTGCGCTCAGCGGATTTACCTCAAAAGCCCCACATTTCCAAATTTTTAGAGATAGCTTCT
The DNA here is from genome assembly GCA_020466095.1 of Chlorops oryzae. Classification (NCBI taxonomy): domain Eukaryota; kingdom Metazoa; phylum Arthropoda; class Insecta; order Diptera; family Chloropidae; genus Chlorops; species Chlorops oryzae. The sequence goes on from CM035807.1 coordinate 111,395,007, forward strand.
TCATAAGCAATGCTTTTCAGTACTTTTAGGTATAAGTCGGTAGAAAAGTATACAATCTTTGTTCTCACTTACATAAACTGCAAAATATACCAACTTTATAGGCTATTTGGGCATCTTTAATAGACATTTTTACGAACAAAATCGGGCGTCATAAAAAAGGAGGCCCCGAAATTTCTTAATTTTGTATGAAAATTGTTGAAAGTAATGATGCAATTTCAAAGAGTACAAATTCCTTTGTAATTTGTTAAAGGAAATTAGGATTTTACTCTTATAGTTCCAAAGCTATGTCCCGTTATCTTTTCCAAAACATTATAACAAAAACACGTTGCATACTTCCAGGCTTACATTTGAAAATTTCATAGCCTATATGATAGCATGTTTCCCTTTTTCTAAAATCTCTTGCTATAAGACGAATTTGCTTCTTAGGGACACCCTAATGTATATGCCTCAAAATTCAAAACTATTCTTAAAGGTGAATATTCGTTAGTCCCCTGTAGTTCAACTACGCCTCTGACATTCGTTTAACAGTTTCGAATTAATATTAATTAATGCTACAGAAATAATAAAGTGTAAAAAGGAAGTTGAGCAAAAAAAAATTTTTATTTTTTGAAACAATAAACTGACAGAGAATTGGACATGTTTCAATAAAAGAAAATGAAAATATAAATATTAAAGATGAATCTAGACCATTCGAATGTTAATCTCCGATTATTGAGAAACATTTATTATTATTTTATTGCAAGCAAATCGATTGCCGAGTCCCATAAGGTGAGTGAGTGTGCCGTTTGGTTGTGTTGCCCCGAATTCAATTGCTCCGAATGGAATGGAAATGAGGAAAGTCGAGTCGCAGTGAATTCTCCGAGCTACTTCGAGCTGAAAATCGAACAAAGTATTTGTAAGGATGCCTTGCCGAAACGGGGAAAGGAAGATGTATCGAACGAAGCCAGGAACCGAAAAAAGTTTCGCATTTTGGTTTTGCGATTTTTTGAAGCAACTTTTTGCACCTCATTAAAATTCGGTGTTCCTTGCAACTTTTCGTTGGGAAAAAGAATTTCAAAGATGAGGGCACACAACCGTCGGAAAGAAATCGGGGGTTGATTTTCTATGGGAGTTGCAAAACAGGTCCTTGCCGCATCTTACTAGCCACGAACTTTTCGATTGTATGTATTCCTTTTGAGGCTGAATGTTGCATATCAAACCACCTAAACGTTCGTTGCATCCACCGAATCCAATGGAGAACGTTTGAGAAAGAGAATGCAACAAAGCCGGCTTTGGCTCTTGGGAGGGGGCGAAATTTATTCTAACGAATTCGCCTTTGAATTGCCTTTTATACTTTGTGGGGGGCAGGGAATTCCTTTCGGATTGACTCGATTTGCGGTGCTTGAATAAAATATTTTTGGCCTGAATACAAAGGGTTTCTTTTTCTTCTTCTCCTTCTTTTTTTTTAATGGCCGAAGAGAGTAAAAGTGAGGGTGGAATGCAATGATTTAGATAAATTCTGAATGCGAAGAGTGAAGGGAATTGCAATAAAATGAATAATTTATCTCTCTTGAAATGTAAAAAAAAAAATATGCAAAATAAAATACAATATAAAGGAAAACGAATAATCCTCAAGGGGAGCACTACAGATCAGTAGCCAATTAAACATTCAATTACCATATTTCTTTTATATTTCTGAAATAGGTAGAAATTCCCCTTAACAAGCACTTGGGATTTCGATCACAAAAACAACTCCCCAAAAGAACGTGCATGTTTCCACTTGAAATAAATTTACTCAAAAGCCCTTCATAACAGACGTGCCGTTGAATTTTCCTCTTCTTTTTTTTTACTATTATTTTTTTTAAATATTTTTTTCCCCAACAATTTTCGCATTGACCAGGTCAGTAAATGTGCAGGCAATAATTTTTTACATTTTTTTTCCTCACTCCACAAAGAGGAAAAAATGAATAACGAACACAAACAAATGAAAATTTGCGGAATGCTAAAAATGTTTTATATTCGTATAAATCAAGGCGTTCCATCGCAACATTTGGGACCAGTGAGGATATTCGCCGCAGCTTGCGACGAGACAATGAATATCTGAATTTTCATATTGAGGAGTCGCAGCTTCGCACCAAATCGACGCATCGGCCCTGCAGGATGAATTGATTAATTACTCAACATTATGTCCTTACACGCATCTCATAATTCAGATCGCATACAATTGTGTTATAAACAATTAAAAGCAATTATAAGCACAAAGGCAGGCGAACTCGAATGGCCAAATAGCAACGAAGCAACGAAGTGACCAAGTGTGGACGGTGCAGCGAGCACGACGAATCATGTCCATATAGTGGAGACCCATCAGTGTCAGCGTCGTTTATGGTGTTTATAGCATTAGGCAACAACAACAAAGGCTTTCACAATTCTTCGTTGATAAATAATGAGTGAAAATGTTGACAATGGATTTTAAGAGAATTTCAATTTTCCATTTTAGAGATTTTGGCTCTTTGAATCTACTAGATGGAACTTTTTCGGGTTGGTCATTACTAAAGTTCTTTTCTCCACACTTGAGGCTAAAATTTTCTTATAGACACGAAAATAAAATACTTAACGACTTAAGAGATATGGCCATAAGTAAGTGCGCAACTTAGTTCTCGACCTTTTATTTCGATATCAATTTGAAATTGACCTGTAGCCGATACAGCAAAACTAAGTATGGGGATTTGATACATTTTTCAAGTACTTTTAAGAACTGCACTCAAAATTTTGTATAATTGCTTAACCCTTACGTGAGTGACAAGTAACCCAGGAACCTTTTCCGTTTTCAAATATACTTTATTTTTTTTTTGTATAAAAAAGGAGTCTGAAAGTGTGGGAATATAATGTGCTATATTTTCTGCGTATTAAACAAAAATTCTCATTTATTTTGTTTAAGTTACCCGGGTATCTTGACACTGGATCAACTGGTACGAATGGGACAATTGACTTAAATTGACCACAGGAAGTCTAATTGTCACTGGCGTGTCCAGAGAAAGAGTGCTTATATTTTCACAGTGGTATATTGAACAATTATAAAACATTAACCCAAAAATATTTGGGGGGCCAGAGGGAGGAGGAGGATGAGAAGGATATAGGGCCTAGAGAGTTAAGAGAGCTATGGACCAAAAATAAAAAAAAATCGGAAAAATTCATGGCGTCCGATTTGGATGAAAATTTATATATAGAATAAGTGAAAAATTCTAAGAACTTTGGCGTCCAAATTTTTTCAAAAAACGGATTAAAACTAGTCTAGTTTGGGTCTAGTTCCAAACTGGTTCAAAAGTGACTAGTTTTGGTCTAGTTCCAAACTGGTCCAAAAAGGACCCGATTTTGAAAAAATTGTAGTGCAAAATGTATGTTTTTTGGTTGAAAGACATCAGCTCGGGCTCCTTTCATTGTATTAATTGCTTTCATGTCCACTGAGAGGGTATCGCATAGAATCCTCTTTGAAAAAGAAGCTGTAAGGTCACGATAAGAGCAGGACTGGCGTAACAATCATTGTATTTAACCCCATTGAAGCGAGAACATTTTTTTTTTTCTTCTAGTGAAATTGATTTAAAAAAGGATTATATTTTTTTTATTCAACTCTTGTCTGATCCTACAAAAGTAGTTGGTCTCCAGCTGTTGCTCCAATAGTCATATGTGTGACATTTCATGTCACTCTTAATGTATGGCAAACCAATGTATTGGGCTGCCATTTTGTTTTTCACATTGAATCCTGATCGATAAAGAGCCACTTCTGTATTTAACTATTCCAAGGGTAGACAATTTGGGGTCATTTGAAGGTCATTCGTTTGAGTTTGAGAGCAAAAAAGAATTCAAAATTTAACCTTCATTGACTTTTTTCGTATGCCCTTTTCGGAGACCTTTTATTGACGATGAAATGAATTAATGTAAAATCCTTTATCTTTGTTAAGGCGGTAATCCTTATTGCCGCAGGGAATAAAATAAGCATCATGGCATGATATATGTATGTGGGGAATTGTAGTCAACTTAAGCTGTCATGTCGCATTACCGAAGACTTTTTTGAATTCCTGGAGTGAATGTGCTACAAATTTTGCTAGGGCGGAAGTGAGTCAATAAAAGACAGGGGGAGAGAGAAGGAGAGAGTAGGTGAGAGAGGGTGACGAAAAACTTTATGGATTAAATGGAATTCTTTGAATAAGTATATAATGTTATCCTACGAAGTCATGGGATTATTAAAGCTTTCCAAATAAAGGAATTTGGTTGAGTATGAGTCGTGAGCTCCATAATCGTTTGAGGCCATTGAAGCCCTGGACTCTTTGCACCCTTTTCATTGAAATATTATTAAATATTAAACAACACAGAAAGTAACTGCACTGGAGACAGTGGCGTAGCCTGGACTAATCTAGACGTGGGCGAGGCCCTATAAAATTTTTTAAGCTTACGAACTATGCTTGTATCCTTCAAAATTATGCCCTCTTACATCGGAGTCTGCAAGGCCAAAAATGGTCTAAAACTCTCTTACGTAATTAATGAACAGCCCCAAAGTCCTTTTAAATCGTTCATTCAATTGACGAGGCTCCTTTGGGCGATGGGCCTTTGGCTTTTGGGCCTAGCTACGCCACTGACTGGAGATATGAAATTATTGTAACTGATCCATTGTAGGTTGAACTATAAGGCACTTATAGCATTCCGACTAAAAAATTCGAACAAAAATCCTTAGTCCCAAGATATGAGATCGATTTCAATAAAAGGTCCGATTTCGAGATCGTTTTTAATAAAAGGTCCTTATTATAATTGAATAAAAATGGGCTGCATATCAACACAACCATTGAAAAGGTTGAATTTAGAAATGAACGATTGCTTTGATACTCAAAAGGACCTTCATGTTAAGGTCCATTTTTGAATCAATAGAAAAATCCAGTGAACTATGTAAACCACTCTCAGTATTCTATTTTCCGATTGAACTCTTAGACCAATGAATTCCTAAAGAATATTCTTAGTGTTCTAAAACTGAAGCCATTCCAACTTTTGATAGCTTCCCATGAAATAATAAATTTTAATTGACAAGGACTAATTGAAGTCCAAAATAATGAAGATTCTTTTTTTAAATAATCGGATTGGAAAAGTTTCAAAAAAACTCATAACAAAATGTGAACGAAGAAGTCTAATTAATGCACAAATTGACGGAGGACAAATGTAGAGGAAGCTGTTCGAATATCCTTGTAAATGTTGCCATGCTTTGGCCTTGGTATATATGTATGTATGTGGAACTTATTAAATGACTCCGATCTCTGGAGACGAAGCTCGATGGCGATATTAATTCCCTTAAATTATTAAATTTCTAACTAGTTTTGCGCCTTCCATTTCGCTTCATGCAACTCATTGCAAATCCGCTGGCACTGCATCTCATCCCACCGGGAGTCCTTTTGAGCAAAGGCATTCCAACAAATTGTGTTTTAATTACATTCAGACGTTGAATAATAAAAGTCTTATTACAAAATAATGCCATGATACTTCGCGCATAGGTAATTCATAGTTGAAATCGGAGTTGCAGCTCTGAGGAAAAGTGTTGCAGTCTCACTTGGCGCTCGGGATGATGCTGCTAGAGCGCAGCAGAGCAGAGAATGCGAGACAAGGCGAGACGATTGAGTTGAGTTGAGTTGAGTTGAGTTGAGAGAAAAAATTGCATTAAAAATGAAGAGCACATCATTACGGGAGAATGGGAAAGAACATTTCAAACAGAAAAAAATAAACAATTTATTCCCATACTGCAAGTTTTAATTGGATTTATGAGGCTGCAAGGACGAAGGGAAACTTGAGATTTTTCGCGTGACAATGAGCGTATTTTTGACAGTAATAAATAGGATGAAAATCTTTGTAAGCAAAAAGAAATAAATCTCCGTCAACTAAATGAAATAAGAACTTTCACTTAGGTAGGCTGTAAATTCTCATAACATGGAGTTCAAGTAAAGTCGCCCATTAATGAGCAAAATAATTATCCTCGTGTGAAGACTTTTTCGGTTTGAACTTTACTATGTACGGAGGGCTCTAGATTTTAACCTACTTTTTCACACCTCATTCAGCATGGAATATTTTTCCTTCACAACATTTCAAGTTCACTTTTCATCCTTTGAATTTTTCCCATAGACCATGAATAGTGAGCTCAATCCTTCGTACACAAGCACATTCGTGCTATCTCGTTCTTCCTTCCGACATTTCTTCAAAAGAAAGAAATTTTCCTCAAATTTCAAATGCGGAAAAACTCTTAAGTCCTTAGACTCTGTACGTTTAAATGGAACTTCGGCTCAAGGCTGAATTCTCGTTGCGCGATGCTTTGACTTGAATTACATCGAGGTCCTGAGTGTACACAGGATATGCATCTTGAATGCTTTTAGCTGCGCTTTTTAAATGTGTCGCAAAAAGGAAGCAGAACGCATCGCTTTGGATCGCGCACTTACAGCAACAATTTACACTTGCACGTTTGAATGTGGTCGGCGGCAACTGCCTGCATCTGACAGGATGTGTAAACTAGGACAACAACGAAACGAGTTTGTTTTTTTAAGGCTAATGACACAAATAATGTTGCTTGTTGCAGACATACAACATTTTAAATAAAAGTAAAAGCAAAGTATAATTTTCAGCCGGGATTATAGCTGAGAGGCCATGGCACTGTGGTCTAGGCCACATATATCGTGCTGCCAAACATAGGAGAAGACGTCGACGAAGGATTGCACTTCTGGGTTCCAAATTAGGAAAATTTGAAAAAAAAACCTTGGAAATTCATCGACTGCCACGCCCATATAATGACACGATTCAAATAATTTTATTTTTTGACCGAAGGACTTGAAGCTTGGTAACCACACGTCTTAGATGTGTTCTCCCGAAGAAAAAAAATTAATCATAATGGGACCGCCAAGTTCACTCTAGTTTCTATGCCTGCTCGAAATTGTCCTTTTTATAGCTTTATATTCCCTTCTGGACCTTATTCACATTGAAGGTGGTTCAGCTACTGATGCCATGCGAATTTCAACTTAATTTTTTGTATTTTTGGCCTATGAGAGCGACCATTGTGCATTGATCGGTTGGAGGGGAACTAATAAATCAGTGCATTCAGTTTTAAACCAGAAATGTATATTTAAAGGACAACAGTCCAGCGTCCGTGGTTGAAGACTATCTTAACGTGCCTCCAATAAATGCTGTAAGATGTTTATTTTAATTGCAGACACCGGAACTTAGTGGATTAAGTTCATAATTTGATTTTGCCTTCATACTTCAACTTCGGAAATTTTATTGCCATTACTACTCATTTCGCACAATATTCCTCTTCCAACTTATAAGGAATCAATCCTTGCACAATTTCTCGCTGCGCTTGAGAGGATTTTATTCGTAATTTCTCGATTTGCTCAGGGAGATATTTTTCTTATTTTTCGTTCTCTTTCATTATTTGAAACTTTATGGGTAGTAATAACCATCATGAAAGAGAGCCGATTTTGTTGTTTAATTGGGAGAAAATTTATCTCATTGAGATATTTAAAGAAACTATCTCCGGAGAGGAAAAGCCTGAAACTTTTTGAGTAACCAAAAAAAAAAATTTGTAAAATTCTGTTTGCTTTTTTTAGTTCAAATTTGAAAGGATGTATCAGAAATTTTCGTTGAATAAAATACAGTAGACTGCCGGAAAGGTTCATCGATTTGTCCGGACTTTACTGAAAAATTAACTTTTCCCTCGAATTTTCCAAATGTTCAAAATCTAACAAATGGAAACAATGGAAATCAACGATTTATTTTCTAAGCTATTCATTCTTTTTGAAGTGAGAAAGCCATGAAATGTAGCCACATGTTCAAACATGTTTATAAACATAGCAAAAAATAAGAAAAATTAGAAAAATATGGTGGTTTTTCTTTCGAATATTGGTTGTTTAAAATTATATAGAGGTCTCATGGTGACGATAAAATTTTCCGGAACTTCGACAGATACGATGAACAAAAGGGTCTGGCGGATTAAGCAAACGCATGCTGAGGCATCATGAAAGGAATTTTTAAATTTTGTCGATTTTTCGATAGGTGCTTTTTTCGATGCTTAAACCGCAAATAAAGTATAGCAAATGTACTACGGTTTTAAAGGAAATCGACCGCAGATTCGGAAAAATATTCGAAAAATATGTCTTAATTGGACCTTTTTCATACCAAAATGGCTCCTAAAGTCAAAAAAATAGAACGTTTTTTCAGAAGCTGTGACTTTGACTTTTTATATTTTCCTCAACGGCTAAAATTTTAACAAAAAATTTAATTTTTCCTAAAAGCCCATACAATTGGCTTTCGAACGCAATTACAGTTTGTTTTCTACGATAAATCATTATCGTGGTAAAATTTTTCTTCTCGACTTCCTGCTTAAAAACTTTAAGGCCCTATAACCCCGCAGGGGTGCATTTGCGGGCCACCGCCTCCCATACGATTTTTTTTTTGTCTTGATATCTTCTATCACCCTGTTTCGGATGCACTAGCTCACGTGAATCACCCTGTATGAGCGCGCGGATTATCGAATATTTAATTAACGTCCTACATGCCGTATGAGTGATGCCTTTTGTATGGGACAGATGTACCACATACGCAGGTATACCCCAGAATATCTATATACCCTTGTATTTGTTTGAATATCACACCGTTGCGCCATCCGATTGGAATATTTTTTTCTTTTAAATGAAAGTAAATACTAGGGAGTTTATTAAAAAAAAAATTATAGAGCGGCGGGAAACTGGGAATACATTGAAAAAAATAGTTAAAATTTTATTTTTAGTTTTGCGAAAAAATTTTTCTCAGTGTAAAAATTAAAAAAAAATTGTTTAACTTCCTTGTTTTATTATCGAACAGAATCTGTTTAGATCGTTTCTCTATCTCAATTGGTTGTTGAGATATAAAGTTTTGAAAAAAGCCTTAACAAAAAAGGACATTTCAAGGACCATTCAAAATAAAAATCTAAAAAGTAGTCTCCACAGTGTTTTTAGATGGCACCATTCGAAAAATCAACAAAATTTAAAAATTCTTTTCATGATGCCGCAACCAGCCAGACCCTTTGGTCTAAGGATATATAATTTTCTTTCATTTGTGTGTGCAATTAAAAGATTCCGAAAATCTTTTTAAAGCATAGCGAGAAAATTTTGATATTATAAGAGTAATCTCAAAGTTAATTGAGAGCAAAATTTCGATTGACTTTTCGCAACAACCCAAGTAACAAAAATGTTTATTATCATAACTTAAAGAAGTAGTGAAGAAGGCTACAAATGGTTTGCACTCCGTCTTTAAGACATATTAAAGTCCAAATTAAGTGCAAAAGGGCCCATGTGGGCGGTCCGATAGAAGAAATTGAGAAGCGTATTTATATCTTAATTGCCACTTAAATAGGAGAGCGAAGTTTCAAGTTCTAGTTTTTATCTTCTTAAAGGCTTCTTAACTCCAGCACAGCTTCTGAGTTTATAAAAACATTCTCTATCTCTTTTTATCACATTGATTTAAATACTAATGATAAACTGAAACGAAAACATATTTCGCAGAGGGTGTTGGTTCTGTCTAAAATTTTATTGACAATATATTTGTGTTCATCAATGCTATGATAAGTAAAATAAGTGAATTTGGCTTTTGTTCGTTTCGCCAAATTGAAGCGATTTTACAAACGCAACGACTTTTTCGGTGAAATTACACCTGCTACCCCCTTCAAAATTCACGCGCCTTCATAATTGTTTGAATTGATGAAATATTTTTGTAAAACAATTACGTTGAAATCAATGCGCTGGTGCTTAAAAATTTGTTTTTATGTGGGGTTTTAGTATATACTTTTCTTAAGTCAAATAATTTGCAAAGATTAACTCGTAAGCATTTTAAATTTCGTACAATCGTAAGTATTGCTGCAAATTAGAAGGAATACAAATATAATAATTTGATTAGGAAAAGTTTAACATCCGAGCGTACACCATTCCCTTCGGTGGTCGACACCGGACTGAAATGCAGGGTGGCCATAATTTTTTTCCATTTTGACAGCACACGTTGAAGAAAAACACTTTACTAATTTAAGTACGATATTCGAAGTATTAAATACGTCCCATCATACCGATTTAATGCTTCGAATATGGCTACTAATTTCAGAACCATCTAAGACTGCTTTAAGAAGGATATTAAATACCAATTTAAAACCAAAGTGACAGCTCTACTTTAAAACTGATTTAAGTGACATTAAAGAAGGGAGGATTCAAATACCAAAAACTGATCATATTAAGTTTGAATAAAGAAATGAAATACCGAATGAATACCACATTTTGCTACTTGGGAATAGGGGTATTCACAAAGGCGTATTAAAAACGTTGGAAAGTCGGGAAAATCGGAAAATTGAGAGGTCATAAAAATTGTTTAAGCTTTTTTTTGGATCTTGCACAACATTTTAAGCAGTTAAAATTTTCCGATTATCCGACTTTCCTATTTTGCGACGCCTTTGTGAATACCCTCAATGAAATTTTGTTAGACTAAGCTTTGCCGGGTGTCTACTGTATAAAAAATATATTTTACTTCGTCAATAGAAACTGTCATAATCCGTGATCTCAACATTATTTTAAAGAATAAATCGTATTAATAGGAATCCAATGTTTAGCAACATTCATCCTTGAGTTACTTAACCCGGTTAGCGCCTGAATTATAATTAATAAATATATAAAATAAATATTAAATATTAATTATTTAAATAAATATAAAAAATAAAATGAGATATGAACTGGTGCAGGTATAGGGATGGCAGCAAACGAACCCTTTCAGTGATGCTATATGGCGGGTTAAAAATCGCAGCAACTTCAAAAAATGTTGCAGAAAAAATTACCAAAAAAGTGTCTGTTAAATATAGAACAGTGGACTTTATTATTGACGGAAATGATCGATTTTGACAATATGATTGATTTTCGCTTTAAGGAGCAATCCTTTGGACTGTCCCAGCATCGTTATTGTTTGGGGTACTGAATGCCCTGTGCCCAGCTCAGATGCGCAAAGTAAATAAATCACAATCAATCGAGAAGAGTGCAAGAATTTTTCAGATTGTGCAATTGATTTTGAGAGCAATCAGCAATGTTTGTTCCCCAAAGGACAGTGCGAGTATTCGTTGCTCGCTTTTACATGCAACATTAGACAGGATTTTTGTTGTTGTTGTTTTCGTTTTGGGGATTTTTGCAACCAATTCAATTCTGATGGTCGTTTTCGTGCCCAATTACTTAAAGGCTCGAATAACCAGCAACAGTTGCAGCAATTGCTCTTGTGGATTTTGATTGTTTTTCCTTTTGCGTGTCCCAGTTCGCCAAACGATCGATCGATTTGTCTTTTCCCGATTAATGGTTTTGGCATCGCACAGAGCAGCGTATTCACTTATGTTCGAGCACATGTTTGCGTGCAGTTTCGATGTCCTTGAGCGATAAATTGTTCAACTGGAATTGAAGGATTTTGTGTGATGCTTTTTCGCGTCATGATATCATTCTCTCAAGATAATTTCTTTTTTTTTTTTCTTCATCAAAATAAATAAAACTTTTCTCGTCCTTATTGCTCGAGCGGAAGGGATTTATATACGTAGAAAATATAAATTTTTATTTTATTTTTCCGATCGACACAATTTCGCTTTCGGAGGAGTCCTTTCGATTGGAAATTTTCGCAATTTTCGGAAAATAATAGAAAAGCAAATGAAATCGAACAAATATTTTTTCACATTTCTTCTCTGAGGAAACAATGACGCTGACAATGCGACATGGCGATTCCTGCAAATTCATTGCACACTTTCGCTCATATTTCATTTTTGTTGCAATGAAATGTAGCTCTCCACACTTATCTCTATTCTCGTTCGCATCTCAAGGATAATTCGTCATGATTTGAAATGAATAACGGAGTACATAAGGCATTATTGCTTTACATTTATGAGGACACCAGCGAGCTGAGTCGATAAGAACTTGAGCTGAAGGACTCAGAACTCTCTACAGTCGTTGCTACGCATGAATTTTCAATGTTCAAAGTCTCAACTTGAGATGGCTCAAGGAAGGCCTTCAAAGAACAAAAAAAAAAAAGGAACAGGGGCGGAATTAACTTAAGCATGAACAAATCGATAAATTGTGCATCACATATTGCAATATCGTGTCCTGTCCAGTGTATACTATATGTGCTTTGCTATGGCAACATATTGGAGCACTCATACGAACGGATGTGATTGCTCATTTCCGTTTGTTCGCTCGTCTAATGTGTTTGCGGCTTTTATGGCCGTACGTGATTTAATGGGGTTTTGTGGCTTTAGCATTTCCAGATCGACTTGCTCCATTGACTTTGACTAGCTTAAGCAATTTTATGCGTATGCCATGGTAGAGTGCTTTATGAAAACATAATGGAATGGAAATGATGAAGCCGAAGATTTGGCTTTTGAAACGGCATTTTTAATTTGTAGAGCATCCATTGAATATCTCGCTGAAGGAGACAAAAAGGATTAATATTTCTCATTTCAGGAAAATTTTTAATTGATTCTTTTTACTTAAAGTTGATTGAATTCCGAAGGACATTTGAATGGCATGAAATGATGCAGGAATTTTTCAACATTATTTTTTGAAACTTTTCAGGGTTTCGAGGGCAATTCGATTGAATTCTAGATGCGTGAATGCGTAATATATTCCTGACTTACTCATGTCCAAAATCGATCTATTAGCTTTGGATATGGAGGAAGGAGAATAATGACATCCCTCTTCTTACAAAAACACGATTCAAAAGAACAGGTTTCAACTTGAGATATTCAGGAAATCAATGGTCGGCAAATGCGGATAAATAAATGGAGATTTCTCTCTTGTGAAGACTTGTTCAAGAGCTTCCAGAGATTCGCTTAGGAATGGAGGCTTTGAATCGGATATCACCTTTTCCGAAACTAGCCTACGACTAAAGGACTAATTTTTCTTGGATCAAAAAGTCCTATTAACGGACCTGCATACAAGCAGGACCGATTTAAAGATGAGGCTAGATTCTCTAGCTATCCATGTTTATTTAAATATTCCCAAGAAAGCCTTTACACAATTGAAATCTTGAGATATTCATCAAAATAAACCATTTAGAAACTGAGAAAAAAAAATTTTCTTTTCTCTTTAAAGGATTTAAACGAACGAACCCAGTTGCAAATAAGGGGAACACCTCACTTTTTGCCTGCTCATGAGCAGGGCTCGGATTTTGTTGACTTTTACAAATTTAAAGCATACTTTATGGGGCAAAAATATTTTCGTATCACCATTTTGCGAATAAGTTAAGCGAAGTTGAACTACAAATCGCTTTTTTAACTTCAAAAAAATTCATATTGAAGTTAAAAATCATTTGAATCTCAACTTTATACGAGTTGAACAAAATTTTTGCTCCAAAAAGTATGCTTTAAAATTATAAAAGTCAACAAAATCCGAGCCCTACTCATGAGAGGCATAGGGAAGGCCTACCCAAAGCGGCCATGCTCGAACAAGTACATGTGTAAAAATGATTGGAAAAATCTATGATATCCTATCGCTTAGGAATGTTCAAATGATCAACCCGGATACCATAAAATTTGCAACTGGGAAGCGTAAAATAAATAAATCAGACAAAAATTTGGGGGGAAAATATTCTAAAGAATTTTAGAAGCCTTCAATGAATTTCCAAGAAAAATAATATTCTTTGGGAAAGCTAAAAAGGCAAAGGGATTTTCGGATTTTTTTTTTTCGTACTCCTTAATGTATGCAACATTTAATTTGTGTGCTTTCTATTCACTGCGAAGAGCTAAGTGAATAGCAACAAACAATATTCGTTGGTCCTTTTTATCCTTAATATTGACTCTCATAGCAAATTCCATAAGCTATTCAATGTTTTAATTAGAAATTTTCGATATAATTGATGCAAACACACAATATCCATCGTAATTATATAATTAAGAAGATCTCAATCGCTCGACATCAATTCTAAACGATGACAATTCTCTGCGAATCGGAATCTGTGTGACAACATTTCAATAAATTCATGCAGCATGCAGCATTCAAGTTAATTAAATGACCATCCCCCCTTGCCAGTTTCAGGGGCTTTTCAAATCACTTCGGTTCATTGTCAATTTCACTCATCTCTCTGAATTGATTAAGAGCAATTCAATGAGCGGTTTCGAATGAATTGAAGGTAATTGATTTAATTTTCCTTTTATATATTAAGCCCATAAGTCCAGGAGATGCTTTTGAATGAGGAATTCAAGTGGCCACATCTTCGTCGGTTATTTCATTCAGAACTAGAACAATGCGTATTATTATGGTTAGAAGGGTTTATATAAGCGCAAGGAACCACCAAGGAACGGGGTCAACTTAAGTTAAGAAGCAAAAGTGAAGAAATACCATTTAACCAGGACTATCAAAAGCATTTCATTTCTCTCGTTTCGGGAAGGGTGTTACGAAATTTTAGTTATCATGTACAAGGTACTAGTAAGCTCCGCAAGGAACTCATATTTCTTTGTATACACTCTGCAATGCATAAAATATTGACTTCAGATTGTGAGAGTGCTTGATTAATGTACCAAATTCCCATATTTAGTTTTGCTTTATTGACTACAGATCAATTTTAAATTGATATTGAAATAAAAGGTCGAGAACTAAGTTGCGCATTACTTATGGCCATATCTCTGAAGTCGTTGAATATTTAATTTCCCCGTCTATAAGAAAGTTTTAGCCTTTGGTATGGAGGAAAGAACTTATGCAAAAACCATTCCGAAAAGTTCTTCTTTTTACGATTTCTAGCCCATAAAATGTTATCACACATAAAAATATGCAATATTTTTTGACAATATGGCACATAGTCATAAAAATCGATGTCTGGTGGGATTTTTTCGCTCCTTAATCATCCATTGGGAAAACTTTTTTTCCAGGATGTCTTTTAGAACAATCAATGAACCGCAAAATAAAGGACAATGGCAAAACAGTCGTCTTAAAATATGCTTTGATTTTTATTTTAATGTCCTTTGTTCATACCTGCTATCTCTTAAGTAGAATTATGCAGACAAAAAACACAACTTAAAGAAAAGGAATCCCTGAAAACGTTATCTTCTAGACAGGAACGTGATTTCTCCTGGATTTTTTTCATAAATATTGTTACTTTTAATTTTTAGTTTTGGCACGACTTAAATGTCCTTCTTGTTGCCTGCATTATCTTCCCATTTTTCGTCATTCTGACCATGTTTTTCTTTTTGTTTTTATTTATTTAATACATTTTTCTGTTGCTTCCGTTTCGAAACTTTTCATAAACTTGCTTTCGTAAGCAAACATCCTTACATTTCCGCTTTTCTCTGACCCTGCTCAACGTGTTTATTTTTATCCTGGATGTTATATGTAATTATTCCTAGTTTTTTTTATATTTTTTTTTTCATACATGACAGAGTTTTTTTTTTTAGCGTGGGTTGTGTTCATAGGCTCATTTGAAAACCCTTCAGAAGTGGGTATTAAAAAAAGTGGAAGGAAATTCGTTTTTCAGTTCAACAGATTGAATTTTTTTTTACTCTCTTTTTTTTGTGAAACACGAGAAATAAATCTAAGCCAAAAAAACCGTTATGTACTCAACTTCAAAAAGATAATTTCATACTCATATGGCGATATATTCGTTATGCTCGGTTAAGCTGTGCTATCATTGCTCAAAATACAGAAGCATACTTCGGCGCGTTATCCGTCGTTTGTAGGGCACCATGACAAGGGACAAGGGACATTGCGCCTGTTTTGCATATAGAACAAAAAAAAAAAAGGAGGGGAATATACGAGCATGGGAATCGCACATATGGTTGGCTAAATACTTATGTTATAAGAGACATTTTTTCTTTGTTGCACAAGCTGTGTTGAGCCTGTGTCGAAGGGGCGCAAAAAAAAAATGGGGCAACGTTTTGTATTTATTACTTTTTGCAATCCAAAACAAGAAAATATATATAATATAAAAAAATGTGTTTAAAATTTTTCGCTTTATAAGCACATATCCTGTTAGCTGTTATGCTTGTTCACATAACAGAGTTTCCTAAAAAAAAGATTGGATTTCTATTTGCAATTTTTTTTTTTTTTTCATGACAATACATGGCATCTACATATGTATGTAAGTTCATATTTTGCGCTTTTCAACAAACAAACTTGTGTAGCATTAAACTTAGATCCTTAAGTCTTTTAAAGCGCCACACAGTGGCAAACAACATCAAAAACTCAACCGATTTAAATCAAAAATTATCAGAATATTTGCCATGCCAAAAAAATATGGCTCAATTCTGACAGCGTTCCAGGAGTGCGTCTTCTAGATTAATGGAAATTTTTTCTCACAACTGAGGTTTTTCTTCTCAAATTGCAGCATAACAATGGAGTCTAATTCTAGGGCATTTCAATTGGGTTGCCTTCTTATTGACCGCAGCCAACCAAAAGAGTCCGCACGGAGCTCCTAAATATTCCTCTTCCGGAGCGCAAGTGCTCCTGAAGCGATCCTACAGGAGCTCACGAAGAAAATATTTTTCGGAAGAAAAGAGGACGGGTGGAAAAATTTATATGGAGAATGTGTACTTTTTGGGATCTAATGATTGCTAGAATGCTCCTTAAGAGTCTGTTTGGACTCTCTTTCAGATTTAATTTTTTTGTTAATGACTCGTGTGGTCTCCCTAAATGCTTCTAGGCGTGGCACACACTTCGTCGGGGTGCTTTAAAAGGAGTCCTTTTACACTATTTTTTTGGAGCACTCTGTATATGGTTGGCTGCTGTGAAATGGACGAAGAAACGCCAGAACACATTCTCTGCGACTGCCCTTCACTGAGCAGCCGCAGGCTGTTCCACTTTGGGGACGCAATGATCGCCCCTTATAAATTTTGGAACGTCTTTAAACCGTCCACAGTGCTCAACTTCATAAAGAGCCTAAGGATGGAGAATTAAAGAACCACTGGGGTTAGCACAATAGATCCTCTGTGGTCGCGGTGCGCATTATTCCCCAACTTTAATAATATAATATATGGTTGGCTGGGACGTTATATAAAGATCGGAACATACAATCAGCCTTAGCATATGCAATGTTTTTTTTTTCAAGTATTCAAAAATTTTCACGACATTCTTCGACATAAAAATTGACTTTATAGAAAACCTCCAATTCGTTATTTAACAAAATGTCATAATTTTCAATTCCTTTCAAAAATCAAACTCTTAAATTTAATAAAAAATCAAATTTAAAGCAACAATTTTGATGTAATACGAAAAAATTTCAAGCCAATTTGGGAAAATTTTTTGCCATTTTTCGAAGAAAAAATTTGCTAGCTTCAGATAAATTCTTTAGATAAGAAAATTGAATTTTAAAAAAAATCAGTTATGGATTTTCCTTATCTAGATTTTGCATTATTAGATCAAATCTCTTAATCACAAAAGTATGACGCTGATATCCCACTGTGCGGCATGTAAGTCCCTTACGTATTCATAAAATTTTTTAAGAGAGATCAATCTGCTTATCCCAAAGTAATAAGTTAAATTGAATTTGTAAAATCGGTTAATTAATTTCTGTTTTAAACTTTCTTTCCAAATTTTATTCTAAGACTTGCATTGCTTCGTTCAATTTCGATTCTTTTGTGCCCTGGCAGGATCGCCATTCATGAAAATACGTCTTTCAAAAGCCGTTCTTGTGAAAACACGAAATTAAATGCATTAAGAAAATGTGAATCGAACTTTCAGACCCAAAAGAAACAAAAACGAAAGGATTTTCAAAGAAATTTTAGATGAAAAAGTAAGCAACGCAATTTTGTCCTATTCAATTCGAATCCTTTTCGTTTACTTCGTTCGTTTACTTTTAAAGTTCTCACGGACAGCGTGGAATTTTGTTTAAATTTCTTTTCTCATTTTCCCATTAAGTGTCTCAATTCTCGGAGAAGGACTTTGAGTAAAAATGTGACTTAATTTTGTTAATTATGAGAAGCGAGGCGAAAAGTCCAAGGACCATTCAGAGCTCTTGAAAATAAATTTTCTAAGGTAAACAAAATTTCGAAATTAGTCCAAACTTTACCTCTATCAAAGCAGTCTTAAGAGTTTTAAATGAAATGGACTTACCGATTGCAAAGCAGCACTTTTCCTCTCTTTAATCACGTTTGTAAATCGTTTTCATGGCAAAGGAGACTGAAAGGATATTCGTTGATGTTGGCAAAAAATTCACAGATTTGTCTTTTGCAACTCAGCTCTTCCCCGAAACTTTTTCTCATTGATCTTTGAAGAAATCAATGCCATTGACTGGTGTACCTTGTCACTTGCGCAATTATCGCAATTGAATCCAACAAAGTGCTTTCAATTCCATTAACCTAATTCCACTTTATATTTCGACTCATCAAAGCTTTTGCCATGCATTCTCAATAGGGAACAGGGTTCAATGATTGATTCGGTTTTTTGATGCTTCAGTCTTGACAGCAATTTATCAGGAGGCAATTTAGAGCAGGAGGAATTTTCGCAATTAGAATGTGGAATCGACCTCAAGAGTGAACGGAGGGAGGAGAATCTGAAAAAGGAAAATCCGATTGAACTAAGTGATCCGACAAAAAGAATAGTTTTAAAGCCTTCAGATGTTCAGAGTGAAAGAAGTGGTTTAAGTCGGATCTGTTTTTTAAGAATTGGTCAAAAATAAAAAGCTAAAATTTTGTTCTTAATCTTCATGGCAACAATTTGATTCATATATTTTCTTTTTTAACTTCAAATGACTTTTGATTTCCAATCATTGCAAGGATAATAAAATAACTAAGCTTAAACGAGTTTCTGGTCAATAAACTCTTAACACAATTACACGGTAAATAACCCATTCACTACCAACGTTTCTCTCTTGTCATTCGTCTTCTAACATATCCGTTTGAATTTAAGTCAATTGAACCGTTAACAAAAGTTCAAACTTAATTGCATTCGAAAGCTTAAACGGCTTGAAGTCAAGGACCTGCCTAAGCGCCTCCACACATTCTTGCATGCAGGCAATTTCCCTCTTCCCTTGCCGTGACAACAAAACTGTTGACATTTTCTGAAACGTAACGCAATATGTTTCGACCATTCTTTCTTATGTGCTCCATAGTGTCCTTCTAGAGACTTACTTTGTCCTTTTCTCTATCCCCGCTTCGAGCATAATTTTTTTCCTGGTTGTTGCACCACACAGAGCCTTCGCTTCTTGCAGCTTTTCATGAATGCGATTTCATTAAAATAATTGTTTACTCATTCGACTTGGCACCCATGCGGCATAAAGGGGAAAAATGAAGCGAAAGGAAAATGTGGATTTACCAAGAAACTTGTCAGAGAAACCGAAGTGAGCATCGGCAGCAGCTTGAGAATAAGCCAACTACACGAACATAAAATGAAGGCTAATAAAAAGCAAAACAAGCTGAAAATATGGGGAAACGCTTAAGCCTTCAAGCTACTTCAGCAGCAGAATGGACGGCTGTTTAGTTCTCTTTAAGGAAACTAGTTGCGTTGGCATGTAAAGCAACGCCCTCAGTCAAAGGAAGAAAGGACATGGCTCTGCTTGCTGTGCTGCTTTCGGTGGCTTTTCTATTACGAGCACATCAAGTGCCCCACTTAAACGTCCCAGCACGCATATTCAACTCCGACAGTGAGAACT
>CM035807.1:111420251-111431316 GCA_020466095.1 Chlorops oryzae
TACAATCAAAGTTTATAAAAAAAAAAAAAAAAAATATGTGACAATGGATGAAACATGGCTCTATCACTACACTCCTGAGTCCAATCGACAGTCGGCTGAGTGGACAGCGATCGGTGAACCGTCTCCGAAGCGTGGAAAGACTCAAAAGTCCGCTGGCAAAGTAATGGCCTCTGTTTTTTTGGGATGGGCATGGAATAATTTTTATCGATTATCTTGAGAAGGGAAAAACCATCAACATGACTATTATATGTCGTTATTGGAGCGTTTAAAGTCGAAATCGCGGGCAAAAACGGCCCCATAAGAAGAAAAAAAAAGTGTTGTCCACCAAGACAACGCACCGTGCCACAAGTCATTGAGAACGATGGCAAAAATTCATGAATTAGGCTTCGAATTACTTCCCCACCCACCGTATTCTCCAGATCTGGCCCCCAGAGACTTTTTCTTGTTCTCAGACCTCAAAAGGATCGCTCTTGAAGGGAACTTGTTGAATAATAAAAACGAATTTTGACAAAAAAATGTGTTTCTCTTTTGTTAGACCGGGGACTTATCAGCCAACCTGTTAACTCAATCAAACCCCTTTGCTGCATTTGATTTTTTCAAAAATTTTTATATAAAATTAATAAGCCTGGTTTAAACTCTCCTGAAGACTATCAAGTGAAAGCTGAAACCTTCAAAAAGTTTAAACTAGGTTGAAGACCATGAGCCTTAGAGTACTTCAATGTCGAAGTCGATATTTTTCAATGACATCTCAATGTTAATAAAGACAGTTTAATACGTTTTACTGTCTGAAAAATTGAGAGTTACTAGTTACGAGACACGTCACAAATTACTGCAGGGGAGTAACAAAGAATTAAATTTTATAAAATAATATAAGTTGCCAGGTTTGATTAAAGCTCACTCGATCCTCTTCCGTTAAGCTTCTTAACTTGGCTCTTTCTCCAGAGTAAAACTATTACGATTCGGAAATTAATTTAAGCCTTGGAAATTACAAAAAAAAAAAAAAAAAATTATGACTTTCTCCATTTATGCACGTCAGGAAAGTCTATCCATTCTTGCAACCGTAAAAATAATCCTTTTCTTCCTTTAAAAAGTATGAGCAACCTTCTAGGTGTATCTGTAGTTACTTACGCATCCGGCTCACTCTTTGCCGTCATGCATTCTTCGCTCTGTGGATCTCAAGTAATCCTCATTCCAACCGCACAAAGTGTATGTGTCAGAGATGGCTCATTCGCAGGTATGAACAGCAGAAACGTGGCGGTTTCGCTTTAAAAATCCCTCACACACACACAAACATTCACTCGGGAAAAGCTTATGTGTGTGATACAAATTTTAAGCGTTGAAGCATTTTTTTTTAGAAACATTGTTTCCACCAAGCGTTTATAACGATAGAAAAGCTCAAGTAAGATTCTTTTGCAGGATCCATCTTTAGAACGGAAATGAGTTGAAGTTCATGCTCGTCAAGGATATATAATATGTGCATGACGACAGCTTTTAAAGCTGTGCACAAGGCAAGTACTACCCTTCAATCTTCACTGAATTCTTTAACCCATTTCGAATTTCAAAAAAAAAAAAAAAAAAAATACAGTCGACTCTGGATGGAATGAATTAATTTTATTAGGCCTGTTCACACTACCGAGGCTTAATTTTCTTTAATTATGTTCACAAATTTACATTAAATATTAAGAACGTTTTTTTAAAGCTCAGTTTTTTTTAAAAAGAGTTCATTAAGGATTCATTCCCACGACAAAGGTGTTTACACTATCCGGGTTTCACACTTACTATCCAGACTCGAGGGTAAAGCTTTCTTGCTGTCGGCAGGAAACGGGTTAAAGTTGACACACAAAATGTCTTTTATAATAATTTTTGCTCAATGTGATGAGATATTTCAACAAAATAACTCGATATTATTGGTAAGTTCCATTTTCCTCTTATCAAAAATGAAACAAGTTTGAAATTTAAAGCGAAAAAGTATTTTTTTTTTTTTCAACTAAGAAATAAATTCAATTTTTTTCTATTTTGCTGAAAGGCTTACGGAAGTTCATTAAAAGTTTTCACATTTCCATGACGTTCAAGCCATTTGGGAAGGTTAAACTTTATATGACGGGAATTTTAGTCAGCAATGTGTGAGTATTAAGTCCTTATGGAAACTTTTTCGAATGATAAACAATTTTAATCAAAAAGTGAAGCTTTTACAGGTTTTTTTTTAAAAGATTATCCAATAAATAAAATTATTTGTCGCGGTGTTTGTTATCAAAGTCTTAAGGCAGAAATGTGGTCAGGCAAAAATTTATGGGACCTTATAGGAAGGTTTCAAAATGAAATTTTAGGGAATTTATGCTTGAGATATTCAGGGGAATGTTCCCCTAAAAATTTGGCATCAGTGAATTATAGTGGGGGAAAGAGAGCTAGAGCGAAGAAGATGGTGAGAGAGCGAGAGAGAGAGAGAGAGAGAGAGAGAGAGAGAGAGAGAGAGAGAGAGAGAGAGAGAGAGAAGAGAGAGAGGAGAGAGAGAAGAGAAGAAGAGAGAGGAGAGAGAGAGGAAGAGAAGAGAGAGGAAGAGAGTGAGAGAGAGAGGAAGAGAGTGAGAGAGAGAGGAAGAGAGGAGAGAGAGAGGAAGAGAGAGAGAGAGGAAGAGAGTGAGAGAGAGAGGAAAGAGTGAGAGAGAGAGGAAAGAGAGAGATAGAGAGAGAGAAGAGAGCGAGAGCGAGGAAGAGAGAGAGAGGAAGAGGGAGAGAGAAAAGGGAGAGAGGGAAGAGGGAGAGAGAGGAAGAGGGAGAGAGAGGAAGAGGGAGAGATAGGAAGAGGAGAGAGAGGAAGAGGGAGAGAGAGGAAGAGGGAGAGAGAGGAAGAGGGAGAGAGAGGAAGAGGAGAGAGAGGAAGAGGGAGAGAGAGGAAGAGGAAGAGGAGAGAGAGGAAGAGGAAGAGGGAGAGAGAGGAAGAGGAAGAGGGAGAGAGAGGAAGAGGAAGATAGAGGAAGAGAGAGAGAGAGGAAGAGAGAGAGAGGAAGAGAGAGAGAGGAAGAGAGGGGAAGAGAGAGAGAGGAAGAGAGAGAGAGAGGAAGAAGAGAGAGAGGGAAAGAGAGGAAGGAAGAGAGAGGAAGAGAGAGGGAAGAGAGAGAGGAAGAAAGAGAGAGAGAGGAAGAGAGAGAGAGGAGTGGAAGGAGGAGAGGAAGGAGGAAGAGAGGAGAGAGAGAAGAGGGAAGAGAGAGAGAGAGAGGAAGAGAGAGAGAGAGGAAGAGAGAGAGAGAGGAAGAGAGAGAGAGGAAGAGAGAGAGAGAGAGAGGAAGAGAGAGAGAGAGAGGAATAGAGAGAGACAGGAAGAGAGAGAGGAAGAGAAAGAGAGAGAAAGGAGAGTTCGTAGGACCAGCTAATTGCTAATAAGAGTTACAAAGATTGAAGTACTTTATTTAGTATTTTTCGATTATTCCGTACTATTTCGAAACTTCAAACAATGTTGAAATAAATCATTTTTGAAATCGAAAAACAATAAATTATGTATGGACATTGGATCTACGTGAACCATGGATTCGATTCAGTTTTGGTTTTGGTTTCACACAAATTCTCCATTTGAATTATTTCAGATACAAATCAGATACAAATCTGAAAAACAGACAAATGCAGAAGCGCACAGGACGAGGTTAGAACTTCAATTCGATTGCATTGTTGTTCGACGATTTGAAAATCCGTAAAATTTATGCAATTTCGATTTCAAAAATAAATTCATTCACATTAAAATACAGAACACACTGAGGCTCCTGTCTTTTTGTTTATCTCTGCGTTGGAAAATGCAAAACAATTTTATGATTGGAATTTTCATTTCAAATTCTTCGCAATAATATGTTGGATACTAATCCGATTTCAGGATTTCGTGCACCTAGTATAATTGCCATTGTTGTTACTTGAGATTTTGACAATCAATTATATCGTTTAATTAGTTCTCGATTTGTAGAATATCGAGAACTCAATCAAATAATTATAATTAGAGCAATTTCCAATAAATCCATTCATATATCGACTATTATTGCCTTTAGAATTGCTGATCAAGGACAGTGTTAGGCATTTCAGGGTATTCTTCACTAAACTAAGGAGAATTTCCGGCCTTTAGGGGGAGACTTGAGGGCGAAAAGTCTTAAGAGAGAAAAGTGAAAACTGTATACGGGCAGACGAACAGACGGACAATGATTATTTCAGTAAATATTTACTCCTGTCAATCTCGACTGGTTCTGCGTGTTACACTTGGATGCATAAAATCGATACAGACTGTCTTGCTTGTGGCCTTGTGGAGACGTTCCAACATAGAGCTTCTTTGAGCAAAATAAAGACAAAAGATAAGATGTAATTTGAAGGACATTTTTCGTAAGTGTAAGTATTTTGACATTCGCCGTCCTGATTGTCTATTTAACTGACAAAGGATTATAGCTTGCGCAAAAAGTCGAAGCCTTCACGGAATAAGCTTCTTAATGGAATCTTTACAATCTGAATATTGTTTGAAAAGGATTGATGAATTTCAATTAGAAAATGAGAAAATGGGAAAACGAGAAAATGGGTTTTTTGACGTAAAGAAAATGTAATACCCACAGAGAAAAAAACAAAACCACAAAGCTGGTTAAATCAAAAGGAAAAAAATACAAAACGGCGTCAAAAGCTATATTTTTATTTTAACAAATTTTTCTTGTTGGAAAAAATAAAGATTTTCCTTTGAATCAACATATTTCAGGTTGAATTGAAATGATAATTTTCAAAAATGGATTTAAATTTAAATTGTTGAACTAACCACGGACATCATTGAAATGACACAATAGTTTTTTAAAATAAAAAAAAAATTTTTTTAATAAACCCCATAAAAGAAGAAATGTCAAAATAAATTTAATTAACGTTCAAAGCAAATGGTCACAGAGCCCTCTGCTGAACATAGCCCCAAAAAAATAGCCATCGGATGGACTTCATACGATTTCGTCATTCCGTTGTCGTGACTGCTTTCGCAATGCTTAAAAAGTTTAAGATGAATGAATATCTTATATGTCCTATTTTATAAACCAAATGAGAATTATACCGAACATAAAGAAATGTAATTAAACATATTTCCTTTCAAATCAACCAAAAATCTTGTTGACTCGACCATTTTTCTTTTGAAATTTTATTCTGCTCGAAAATCAAAAGGACTGTGAATAACAATGCGCCCTTTTAAAAAAATCATGGATAACTTCGCTCAGTGTAGGACAGAATTTTCTGAACAGTATTAAATAAAACAAGTAAGGGTGTTATAGTCAGGCGAGCCTGACAATAGAATACCCGACACAGACCACATAATTTTTAATTCAAGAGGTGTTTAAGGGCATGAGGAGCCCATATACCCTTTTGTTAAATTTTTAAATGAAAACCGCCCTTTTGCCACCCCACACACCTTCGATAAGAAAACTGTATACAGACGGACGGACGGATGGCTAAATCGAATCGCCTAGTGACGCTGATCATTTCTAATCATTTTGTATGGCCATCTCGACTGGTTCTGGTGTTACACACAACCCAACAAACGCAATATACCCTCGACACAGAGTGGTCGGAATAAAAAGGTCATGGTGCCCCAAAATTTTTCTGGTTAAATTACCTTTGAATTGGAACCATTAAATCACACACAATCATTAACTGTTATCCCGAATTTGTTCTAATTATGTTCGAGTATCCTTTGTTACGAATCCTTACAGCAGAATGAAAGCTTTCATACCTTATTCTCATAGTTTATGCATCCTTCTGCTTCCGTTTGCTTAGAATTTTAATTTAAAAAAAAATTAAAAAGAACGAAAAATTTTTCCTCCCGATATGAAAACGCAATGAGATCCGCAAAAAAGAAGGAGCTAAGTGGACCGCTCAGTTGATGAATAAGAAGGAAAATTACCCAGAAGCAAAAAGGGAAATTAAAATATCAATTTGACTGATTGGGTTTAGAGCGTTGAGCTGTCAAGTCAAGAGCATGCTCTCATCGTTTTTCCTCTTTTCCTTCCATAGTCTGGTCGTAGCATTTGAATTTTTTTTTCTGTTAGCGGATTTCGTATGATTTGCATAATTCAGGAAAACGTTCTTCTCCACATTTGAAAATGGAAAAACGAACAAAATTTTTTTTTTTCGGTCTGAAAAAGAAAATTAATTTCTAAAGCGATCCGTTTTATGTTCAATGTTTCTTTGATAAAATGGGAATAAAAAAGCATTTAATATTGACTTGTTCATTCATTCCAATTAGTTCTTATCGAATTGAACGCTTTATGGGGAATTTTTAGAGGCACTTTGGCTCGGCTCCTAGTCCGCAATATTTCTTTTTTGAAAACCCCACCCCATCCTGCCTTGATGCAATTGCACTTTCCGTGCACGTTCATGCGTAGCAAGGCTGCGCGATATGAAAATGCATTTCGAACGTGGGAGTCCTCGTCATGCTCACACGCGTTTTTCTATGGACGTGAGCATCGCTTCAGATTTTATAGACTCGGCATTGTGTTGTCGTCTGCCTGCCAGTCGTTATGACAACGAATGAATTATTCTCATTTTCAATCATAAACTAGCGTTATTCGAACTTAGAACAGAATGGGTTAATGTTAAGGATAAATTATTATCAAAGACATTGAAGTATGGCGGGAATGCACGCAATAAATTCTCGGATTCATAGTCATTTATCGTGAATGGCATTGTCATCTGCGAAGTCAGAAGCAGACACTTCAGTGGTGGGTTCAAATATTTTCGTTTAAAGGAGATTATGTCTACGCTTTGATTGAAGGATCCTTTTCATGGAAGAAGAAAATGCATGAGAATGCAGCAGTGAAAATATCGATCGTTTTAGGTAAATTGGGACAGAATAATTCAAGAGCATCTGTTGCTGGTCACTTGAAATTTTAACTGATATAAGAATCAGAAATTTCGTTACACAGATGGCAAAAGGACATGACTGTATTGGAGAGAGAAGACCCATGTCCCATGTTGTATGTTGAAGCGATAATTTTAGGGAGATGACTGAAATTTTATTTCCTTTAATGATTCGCGAGTCATAAAAGGAAAATTCTCCTACGAATCGGTCTGTAAACGGTCACACACACTTATCGTAACACCGAAAGAAATAACAACAGTTAAATCAACTACTTAGAGCAGTTAAAGTAAGAGTGGTCAAATAAACTGTATTCCCCGTTAAAATGCACTGAAAAGGCAGTCAAATGGAACAGTTGAAAAACAGTTACTTTTTATGTTCAAATTCGCTTTCGTTCACTTAGACGTATAAGTTCGCATTCTGATCAACCGTCTCCGGAAGTTTCGATAGCTCAGTGCTTTAAACTGTGACTCGCCAGTCGTGAGCTTCGGGGTTCTATCCCTGCTGGCGGCGGGAATTTTTCTGAATTTTATTTTTAATTACAGTTTTTTTTTTTTTGTTCAGAGTGTAGTTTGTTTTGGAAGGTAAAAATTTTCTCCTAAAGTTTTAAGATTTTAATTTATTTAATTTTTTTTTTTAATAGTTCATTTTCAAGCAAAAAATTTTGGGAATGAAACAATTCCTTAAGCACGTTCCCCAAAACTTGAGCAACCATAAACTCAAGTGAGCATTTTGACCAACAAATTAAATTCGTTCGCTTAGCGTAATGGTTAAGACGTTCGCCCAGCGAAGTGGAGGTCAGCGGTTCAAGGCTCGGCCGAGGCGAGAAAATTTTAAGAGATGAAAGAGAAAAAGATTTAAATAGAAAAAAAGAAATAAAGCAAAAATATAATAATTTAATAATAAAAAATATTAATAAAAGAAGATAAAAAAAATTCAAAGCAAAAAATAAATTATTTTTTCCCAGTCGCTGGTGACAGTTGATTTAACCGCGAGACAGTTATATCAACCATCAGGTAGTTATATCCCTATTGACTGTGTTTGTACTGTTGAATCGACCGCTACTACACATAAGCTAAGAATAAACGGTGAACTCGGTTATTTTAACCTGCTTTTTCAGTTAATATAACTACCTTTTTCTCTCGGTGAATCAGAAAAGGCTGTAGCTACATTCTAAAAAAGAGAAAGCAAGTGAAAAGTTTTTAACGTAGCATGCTTCACATAGTTTTGCTTATGAAATAATTCGTTTTCCACTCTGCCTGTTACTCAAAAATTTTTAATTTCCTAAACAATTTTCTCAGTGCAGAGTTAAGCGCAGGCAGCACACATATGTTATATGCAAAAGCTTCAATGTAGTGGTGCCCACCCCTGCATATAAGAGATGTATTCATCTTAGAACTTTTTAAGCATTGCGAAAGCAGTCTGGTTGAATTTTTTCTCTGTGTCTCAGTTATAAAGCATCCTCACTCAAAAAGATACTAGGAATAGAGGAAATTTCTTCTCCTATGGCATTGCTTCTTCTTATTGGGGTTGAAAATGCCCTCGACCTATTCCGGGGTCCACACTTACGATGAAAATGCTTTGAAAATTAAAAAATAAATAGTTAAGAATAATTAAAAAGTCGCGTCAGAAACATTTCAGATCCATTAATGAGAACAATGTGACACTAGCTCAAAGCTCTTCTTACCTTAACTTTCATTGCATCCGCACCTTGATCAGGGTAAGGATTTTAAATACTTTTGAGCTGCACTTTACTTTAGAAGCAGAACGCCTCGCCTTGGATCTAGGGCTGGGAGCAACGATGCCGCGCAACAATTTACACTTGCACGTTTGAAAGCGGTCGATGGCGGCTGCCTGCATCTAACAGGATGTGTAAACTAGGACATCAACATTTGTTGTGCCCTCGATCTGAATGCAACGATTGTTTGGGGGCGGCTCAAATGCTCCCATTTCTTTTGCTGCAAACGATTGACTTTTTTCTTTCCTTCTTTCAAGAGTAAAAGCAAGAATTGAGAGCATACTTATGTGGGCTTTTTCATATAGGTATATGAAAGAGGAACTAGGTACTAAGCTCATTTAATATTGCATAAGTATGAGTCCTAAATATTGCAAGTCTTTCTTAATAACAAGAACAAGGATTCGCTTCATGGTGCGCTCTACTTTTGCGGGTAATTCAATTTTGTTTTTTACACTTTCTCAAATTCACTTTGTGACTTTAATGGCGTAAATCTTATTGAGGAACACTGTTCCTCCATGGGCTCTTGAGTCAAAGACGATTTATTTGAAAATCCTTGCAGGAATCCGCGTTGCGCTTGAGTGGGTTCGTACGTTCCTCCGTTCGTTCGGTCGCTCCTTCGACATATGTGGTGGCTGGAAAAACATTTCCCATTGCCTTCGGGAGCCTTGTTCTTTCTTGCTTTTGCCATTTGGTCCTTGCAATTTCTCGGCGTAAATTGAATTCAATCGCAATTGTTTTCGCACACCTTCAGGTGTATTCCAGTGAAAGCTCTCATCGCATCTTTAAGTCCCTTAATTTTTCGTGTATGCTGCGAGGCTCTTAAGGTGGAGATGGCATAAAAAGGCCGCAGTCTCAAATCCTCATTCGATTTAATTCGAGGAAATTTACATCAAGGTTTTAATCGACTTAATTGAGGTGGAAATTATCCCTCCAATATATGTTTGATATTTTAAATAAAACCTGGGATTTTTTTAATAATCGAATGGAAGATTCGCAAGGCTATAAATCATCCTTAATTTAATTTTTTTTTTTAGGACCATTTTACGTGAGCAGCAACTGCCACTGCAAAGTAACCTAAGATCATTTAAGCATCGTCCTTTATTACACCGAGAGACAAAGGTAGTTATATTAACTGAAAACCCAGGTTAAAATAACCGAGTTCACCGTTAATTGTTAGCTTATGTGTAGTAGCGGTCAATTCAACAGTACAAACACAGTCAATAAGGATATAACCACCTGATGGTTGATATAACTGTCTCGCGGTTAAATCAACTGTCACCAGCGACTGGGAAAAAAAAATTTATTTTTTGCTTTGACTTTTTTTTACCTTCTTTTATTAATATTTTTTTTTTTTTATTAAATTATTATATTTTTTCTTTGTTTATTTGTTTCTTTTTAAATCTTTTTCTCTTTCATCTCTTTAAATTTTCTCGCCTCGGCCGAGCCTTGAACCGCAGACCACCACTTCGCTGGGCGAACATCTTAACCATTACGCTAAACGAACGAATTTAATTTGTTGGTCAAAACGCTCACTTGAGCTTATATTTGCAAAATTTTTTGCTTGAAAATGAACCATTAAAAAAAATTAAATAAATTAAAATCTTAAAAATTTAGGAGAAAATTTTTGCCTTAAAAAACAACTACACTCTGAACAAAAAAAAAAAACTGTAATTAAAAAAAAAAAATCCAGAAAAATTCCCGCCGCCAGCAGGGATAGAACCCCGAATCTCACGACGGTCAACTCACAGCTTAAACAACTGAGCTATTGCACACTCCGGAGACGGTTGATCAGAATGCGAACTTATACGTCTAAGTGAACGAAAGCGAATTTGAACATAAAAAGTGACTACTTTTCAACTGTTGATTTGACTTCCTTTTTCAGTGCATTTAACGGGGAATACAGTTAATTTGACCACTCTTACTTTAACTGTTCTAAGTGGTTGATTTAACAGTTCTTATTTCTCTCGGTGTTGGTTAATATTCTCTCACTGACAAATTGTTCATTCTCTCCTCTGTCGCTGCTTTTTGTATCGCTACACAAGTTTTTACTCTCACAGCTCCATGGAGCTCTCGTGCCCACCCCGGCGTATATGTCCTTTTTTATAAACCAAATGAGAATTATACCGAACATAAAGAAATGTAATTAAACACATTTCCTTTCAAATCAACTAAAAATCTTGTTGACTCGAACATTTTTTTTTTTTAATTTTTCTTCTGCTGGAAAATCAAAAGGACTGTGAATAACAATTCGCCTTTTTAAAAATATCATGGTAAATTTCGCTCAGTGCAATAAGCGTATGGCCATCGTGAAATGTTGCTATTACGAAGAAAATTCAGAGATTGTTTTCTCTGGTTTCCTGGGCTTTGATTGTCGAATCCCAAGGATGATCAATCCTTGCCTGATTACTTATCGTCTTGAAGAAGAGTTTTTGAAACAACATAATTTAAAAGCCGCAGGTCTGAAATGACCGGGAACCT
>CM035807.1:111431416-111452181 GCA_020466095.1 Chlorops oryzae
CAATTTATGTTTTCACTGACAAGATTTTCCACTTGGTCAGTTGCTATAGGGAATTCAGAGCTAAGGTATTGCTGGTTTTCAATTAAAAATGCAGCCATAGCATTGCACAAATCGCTACCTTCAACAATGTCATCAATTCCCGTATTAATATTAACATGGGACAACAATTGTTTGGGTGCCTCAGCACTGACGTTTTCAATTGAAACTTCGTCAATTTCGACGTGAGTCGAGTGTGCTTCGGCAGAGTATTGGGCCTTGCTCGAGCAAGGAGATTGTTGAAGATCGTAACTAGTAACAAAATCCTGGTCTTCATTGCCAGCTATTGATTTTGCCGAATTTTTTTTTTGGCAAATTTTTATATGCCGTAGCAGCGATGCCCGGCTGCTAAGAGTAGCTTTGCATAAATTGCAAGTAGTTTCTCCTGAAAAGAAAAAAATTATTTTATTAAAATTGAAAAGTTGGCTTAGTTTTTGAAAATTTAAACAAAATATTTTCTCTATACAATATGTGAGGGTCAATTTCATCAAGCTATTCAAATGAAGCTTAAATAAAACAAACTGCCAAATTGAGATTTAAGTAATAAATTTTCATTTAATTTTGATTTTAATTACTTTATAAAATTGGGCTTCAGGAGCAAATTTTTTAATTTGCAGTCTTTTAAAATGTTAAATGAAATTTAGAGAGCAACTCATTCAAACCGTTAAGATTTCAACTTATCAATATTTCTAGACAATTCAAAATTTCAAATAAACAAAATACTGAGATTTTTTTTCAAACTATTTTATTATATTTTCTGATAGGTACATTTTGACTTATGTGACAAAAAAAATTATTTTTAATTGTCGCTTCTTAATTGCTGCTGCCTATTTCAATTCAGACTTTCGCACATCGATTACAGCATGCTGTTTTACTTGCGCTCACTCTTTCGCCATTTGTCCACAAAATGGAATCATTGTAGCTTACGAACTCCACATGCGATCGTTCTCATTTTGATAACGTTTCATATACAGAATCACTGTCTTCAATCACTTGATTAATTAAGGTTTCGTTATTCTAATTAGTTATTTCATCTTCGAGGAAGATACCTGAAAAATATCTAACTTAGATTTGTTATTTATTATATCCGTAGATTTAAATCTTACCTTAGGATTTAAGTTTTTAAGGTTAGATACAGAATTTTGACTTGAAAACGCAAATTGCTTGCAATTGCATGAGCGTCCGTAAATAGGTCACACAAACACAATGTTGTTCAAAAACTAAATTACACATAGACGCACATAATTTTTTATCTGGTGTCCTGCGCAGCGCTTACTGAACATATCAACAGATACAAATGAATAGAACACATTACAATTCAATTCAAAACGTAATTGAATTAAACTGATGCCATATGGTTATATTTGTTCAATTTTTTAAGGAATATGTATTTTTTTTTATTCAACAAGCATTTAGACAAGCGCTTTGCAAACTAAGATAATAAATGCTTACATGGTTATTTTTAGCATTGTAAATCAATACTATATAAAGCTTACATTTATAAAGCTTTAGTAAAAATTCAAAAAAAACTTAACGTTAAAAAGCTTGCTGGGATACGAAATGCCAAAATATATAAACGTACTAATGTAGTAGAAAAGAAATAAGAAATCTAAAGTCGGTCAAGCACGAATTTTAAATAGCCGTTCCGAAGATATTGGCGCACTACGTTTCGCATTACCGTACGAAATTTACACAAAATTATGTTTGCGGGTTTAACAGTGGACGGAACGTGCTCGTTCTACGCCTTGTACTTCTGAATTTACGAAAAATCTCCATTTGTGGGCGTGGCAGTGGGCGGGCCATATAAATATTTGTTCCTACACCTTTCATTTGCCTTGGTCAACCTATGTTGCGAATTTGAAGCTTGTACGCCTTTTACTTCGGAAGTTATGAAATTTCTCTATTTGTGGGCGTGGCAGTGGGCGGGCTACATAAATTTTTATTTCTACACCTTTCATTTGCCTTGGTCAACCTATCTGCGAATTTGAAGCTTCTACGCCTTTTCTTCACAAGTTACGATAAGACCTTATTTTTGGGCTTATTTGTGGGCGTGGCTCGAGTAGGGCGGCGTCCATTTTTTGCCAGTATATGTCCCTTTTTGTAGTTTACCAGTACACCAAATATCAATGGAATGTGTTGTGTGGTTCACAAGTTACAAGCATTTTACTGAAAACACATTATATTCATTTGTGGGCGTGGCACTGGGGGATGCTCCCATTTTTACTTAGGATCAACTCGGATCCCGATATACCTGTGTGCCAAATTTCGACTTGATTGGTCCAGCCGTTTCGGAGGAGATTGACCCGGACGGACGGACAGACGGACGGACGGACGGACGGACAGACAGACATGTCTAAATCGATTCAGTTTTTGATCCTGATCATTTCTATATATATATATATCTATATCTATATTCGGAGCTTAGTTCTCCCTGTTACAAGATTCGCACAAAATAATATGCTTACACGGGGTATAAAAACATCACTCATACGACCGGTTGGACGAAATTAACTTGCGCGCGCGCGCTAAAGAAACTATGCAATTATGTACATATGTAGATATGAAAAATTTTATACAACAGACAAGAAACTGCTGTTGCAGGAAAATATATTAAAATATATACAAATCAAAACGACTTACCGGAATGAGACTTCTTGTGGCGGAGAAGACTATGCGACCATTTAAAGGTTTTTCCACAACCCGCGAAGTCGCATTTGAAGTCTTCTCCGCAATCTCCTTGATGACGTTCGAACGTCAAAAACGTGAAGGACTTTCCACACTTCTCGCACTTCACTTTTTTTTTGGGATGGCCCCTTTTTCATTAGCCATTTTTTTTATAATTTTTTTAATTATAATTATATATATATTTGATAGTTTTTTTTTTACAATTTGAAAAATGGCGTCGCACTGATTTTTTCACTTTTAATTTTTTTTTTAAATTTTATAACTTTTTAGTTATTATTTAAATTTTAAAATTTATAATTTTTTTTAAATAATTTTAATTAAAATTTTAATTATTTAAATTATTGGTTTTGTATTGGCACTTCTTCTCACTTCTGCGCACTCGAAAGTTGATCACAAAAACTAAATTGATTTGAACTAGTGCTACCACATATCAAAAATTGTGCTACTATAATAATTAAAACTACCAATAATTTATCAAATTGATAATTATATTTGAAATTTTCAAAAGATGAAAACTTACAATCTATATTGAAAAACTGTATTCCCTGATATCAAAATATTTATTTCAATAGTAAAATATTACGTTGCAATTATATGCATGCAATTTATTCCTATAATTGCATAGTTGTTAGTTACGTTTATGACGGCTTATGATATTTTTAATGTGTTGACTTAATCCAAATTTTATGGAAGTTTTCTGGCATATATTATTCAGAATTTTATACAATTTCCCGACTACGATAATTTATTAATACTATTTTAAAAATCATGTTGTTATAATTGTAGCATCATCATTCGATATAAATACAATATGCAATTTTACAATACAATAAAAACTTCAAATGCAAATTGTTCTCTAAAATTAGTTTTTTGATTGGTATTTCGTATATTAGAAAGCTTTATTGAATAAACTGGCAGCACTTTTAAGTTTTTCCACAATGGCGTCGCCAAGTAGTGCCGCATTTCCTGTTTTTCATAAGGGTAAAATGGAGTAAATGATTTCAAATACGCTATGCTCATTTCAATTCATATGGAGGTACGTCAACACACATTGTCATTACAAATTGTACGACCAATAGTAGTTTTGCTTGTAAATTGTCAATTAACATTTGGAAATCTGTTTATTTGGTGAATTCTGAATCACATTTCTTCCCCTTTTGGAAAAAATTCCCCTATTATCATTAAAGGACTCAGTGGGCAGCATCGTCATATACGATTACAGGAACTTCCCTGGCGACGCTTAAAGCTTCTGCGCAAAGCGCTTGTGGAAATGAACTTGGCCAATTACGTCACAGAAGTTTGAAAATGCAATTATAGTAAAAATACTTTTTATTATAAGAAGTATATATGTCGTTGTTTTATTCAACATATGTATATTAACTTAATATAAGTCAAATCACATAGTTATAACATTTTGAACTCATACGGTGAATGGAAATATGAATCTTCTATATAGGCTACGAATCACAGATATAGACAGCCGTGACGCTTTCAAAAACATTATTTTTTTAATCCACCAGAGACTGCTCCCACGTTCATGTCGAGGAAGGAAAATTAAAAGCTCAATTCGTCGGGAAAAAAACTTTGCGTTTAAGCTAAAGAAAAAAAAAATGATGCATTTAGATATGAATGTCAAAAAATTCTCAAACTTATCAATTTATGAAGCGAGCAATATCTTTGTGGTTTAATTTAGCCTCAAATAAGATAAATTATGTAAAGTTTGTTAGATGAAAACCGCGGATTCGCAAATTATAATATAAGCTACCCTCAAAATGGCGCGGTGCTTCAACAATGGAAACAGTTACGTGGATACAAAAACTGAATTTGGCATAATAATTATGCGTAGTAATTACTATTATGGCCCCAATGCAAAGTGACCCCAAACAAAATATGTAAAATAGTGCCAATATTTTCATTACGAAAAATTAACTTAATCAAAAAGGGAAAAATGTCGCCAATAAAATTTAAAACATATCCAAACATTCATTCAGCCCTTTTTATAAATATCTTAATATGAACTTTAGATGAATATTCATGTTTCTAAATTATTTACTTTATATTTATCTAATTAAATATTTTGTCCCCAATGCTGGCGTCCATCTTCCCTCAAAAATTCAACCAAGCGGTCCAGATATGTTTTTCAAAAATTGTTTTGACATTTTTACATCCCACAGGTCTTGGTATTATTTTACGCATAATGTCAATTATTCGATATCAATAACGTCCGTCATTGTGCGGCTCGCATAAAGTTGATTAATTCTGCAACGCAACGCTGTGCGGTACCACTGCGATAAGCACGCTGGTGTTAAGGATAATTTCATGTATGCATACTTTCGTACGCGCGCCCCACCGCAAACAGCCGCTCGTCCCCGGGGACCCTTAGAAATACCATACAAATGGAAGTGTTGTCTGGCGGTTCCCCTTACATGCTACTGAAATTTTCTTAGGCTTCTGATGTTCCTATTAACGATTGCATTGAGTGATGCAGAAGTATATTAAAAGTAATATTATTTTAGAAAAATTGTTATTTCTCCATAGAGTCAAGGGGGACAGCATGATATTTGAGAAATGCAAAATTTTGAAATTGTACACATTTAGTAGCAAAGGTTCAATATCTTATATAGTAACTATATTATACATAATTTGGATCCTCCGAATCGCTGCATGTGAATGCCGGTCGTTAGCGGTCGCATGAACACGTTACGTAAATATTCGATATTGAATAAGCTTTCTAGTGATGGGGTTGTGTTGATCATAACTCGATGAATTTTTATAACATGTTAAGATTTATAATATTCTGCTAGAAAAATTAGTTATCTAACAACATTCTTTCTTCAATATTGAAATATTCAAGTTTTTTTCCAAATAAGCACCCGAAAAAGAAATTCAACTTCAACTTTTGTATAACATCCTATTCGATCGATTTTGTCCAAATAAATATCGGGAACGAGATATCGATATTTTTGCAAAAAAATCGATCTAGGCTTTTGCCATTCCCAATTTTTAAAATCAAAATGGAGGAACAGGGAGGAGGTAAGCTTTGCTAATTTATTTCTAATTAATTTAAATAAAACTTTTTTGATTTCTTTTATAGCTCCAAATTCGGTGCAGCAGCTCGAATCAGAAATAGAAGAGCAGCGCAAGCAGCTAAATAGAACTAGGAAAGCCCTAAACAAAGCTCGCAAGCGCGCAATGGTAAGAAATTATTATTATATAGATTATTTCAAAATTTAATTCAAATTAATATAAATTCTTTTTGTTTCAAGCAGCAGCACAACAGCAACAGCAGCTGCACCAGCAGCGCTCGCGGAATTGGCAGCAGCAGCAGCGCATTGATTGCGGCCTTATGGCAATCAATAAAATCGCCGACATCTTAACTGTGGGTATCCCACCCCGACCCGGAGGGTCTGGATGCCGAGGCCGCCGCTGCGAGCGCAGCCACCGCCGCCGCCACAACAGGAGCCACCGCCGCCGCCACAACAGGAGCCACCGCCGCCGCCGCCACAACAGGAGCCTCCGGCATTGTAAAAAATCATTTATTAAAAAATCAAAAGCAAAAATAAAAATTTTTTAATTTGAATTATTTTTATGGCCTAGCATTTATTAGCAGATTATAGGAATTGTATTCCCGGCATATTGAAGTATAGGAAATGAATATTTCGTTGCGAGAATGCATGGGCTCGTTACACTGTGCTCTGTCTTTGCAATGGAAAACAATGGAAATGCTACATCATGCCTTACTCTGCATTCCGATACGAAAATCTATACAATATCTTATTTCGAGTCGTTGGTTTTTTTATTTGAAAACCCCCCGCCAGAAATTTCACTGCTTCCTGACTACTTCCGAAGTGGTGAAAATTCATACTGCGACTACTCGCATTACTAACCCTTACTTCTAATGAAGTTTGTTAGGAGATGGCCGCTATTTTCAGTACTTCAAAATTCATGTGTTATTCATTAGGAAAAGGATTGTATGACCCTGATCCACATGAAAACTTCAATTGGGAAAAGTGCACGTGCTGGCTGTCTAAAATGAAAATAGAGAACATGATCCTGGTGAAAGTAAACGCTATTGAGATCCAAGAGGAAAATGAAGAGAAATATTAATTATGTTAAAATTTTAAAATTTTTAATTTCTATGTTTGTTATAATTACTTCATTATATATTTCATAAAATATCGCTAGCTCATAGTGTTGATCAACAATAACATAAGCCGTTACAGATTCTATCACAATTTTTTTGTTATAAATGAAATTGACATCAAAAACAGAAGTGAAATAAAATTGATCAAAAAATGTGTACATTAAAGGAGGCATTCTGAAAATATGAAAAATAATATTTTCGTACAAATTACATAAGATCTTCATTTTCAATAGAAGAACAAGAGCAATTGGTCTTTTTCTAAGCGAATTCTGAATATTTTGCTTCGATAAATTTATCATGAATGTGATGAAACCTGGCTGGTTCGGTTCGCAGCGTGATGTCGTTACGGACGAAAAAAATTAACTGCAAGCAGTTTATAAGTATTTAGTTCAAATATATCTTCTTCAATATTGAAAATTGCATCTATTACATAATCTGATAAAAATCGCAAACCATTTTGGAAATCTTAAAAAGGGAGAGTAAGAATGCATGTAATTAAAAATGTGGAAGAACAAAGAATTTAAATTGCTTTTCATCAAGCAATACTTGAAAGAAAATTGATAGCGTAAGGGCCGCTTTTCGCGTGTCTGATTCTGCACTATGCACAAACGCCGTTATTCCGTGCCGAAAGCTTAAACGTGTAATTGACGCTGCAATCTTATGCGCAAAGCGATTGTTAAACCGAAATCTGCGCATTACGTCACATAAGTTTATTAGAATTTTATATATATTTTCACTCAAGTAATTAGAAATTAAATACATTTTAAAACTGAAAATCAACATAAATGAAATGAATTGAGAAATATATGACTTGTTTTCCGTATATTTTCAATTAAAATATAAAACTTCCGTAAGGAGTACGAATAGAGGTTGCATGCGCGTGTACGGTGCAGTGATTTGCCCACACACGTTGCCCTGATAATTTATATTTTTCACCCTTTTTGAGTGCGGAGGACAATGTCTGCTGGCGAGCAAATTTGTTTGACATTGATTTAAGTTTCTTGAAAATTGTGATAATAAACCAAAGAGCGTAAGAGGAAGAATATGAATGACAAAATAATTCAAGAAAATGATTGCATTTACACATGAAAATTAATACAATGACATTCAACATGTATACATTAATTCTATATATAACTTTAAAAGTTTAATGGGAATAGATAATTCAATCTATTAATTATTACGTAATATATGCCAAAACACTATTTTAATAATTTAAACTGGTTCTAATTTTTCGACTTGAATTTCAATACCTAAACCATATTTTGCTTAGAATGGCACGAAATTATTTTCCATATTCATTGTCTTGAAACGAGCGAATGTAATGAAATACTGATTGAGAAGGAATCTGTTTCCTGTCGCCTACGAACTACATACGCCGAAATATCACAAAACGCCGGTAAAGTACGGTTAAATTCACTCGAATTGATGTAAATGATTTCTCTTGTTTTCCGTCATGACGACCAGTCGCTGGCAAATTCTATTTAAAATTATTGCGGCGCTATTTTGTGCGCAGACGTGCAGCGCTGACTAGAATGCCTAGAGCTCAAACGACGAAAAATCCAATAGATTTGGTAATCAACACTGCATCGTATGTGTGACACTTTCCCTTTCATTTCACTAATAGACCCTTACATGCACCGCTGAATGATGCGCTGTGTGCGAACCGCTTTAGAAAGCTTAACGTTCATTAACAGCAAAGCATTTTCGAAACGCTGAAAACGACTGAACGCTGAAAAAGTATTCGTAACAGACAGAAACGTAAACGAAGAAACGATGAACCCCGACGAACGCCCCCAATCTAGCGGTAAGTTCTTAATTTGATAGTTTATATTATTTCATTGCGCATGGTTTTTAGTTTAATATATAAATACCTAGATAGACCATACTATATATATATATATATGTATATACATATAGAAATGATCAGCGTCACTTAATATGCATGTCTGTCTGTCTGTCCGTCTGTTTGTATACAGTTTTCTTATCGAAGGAGTTGAGCTATCTTGACAAATTTCGGCATGCGTGCTTACGGGGACATGAGTAAAAACAAGTTCGAGAATGGACCCGATCGGACCATTTTTTAGGGGTACCTCCAGTACTAGGGTCTGTTACGAAAATCACAAAAACTGCTCTAAAATCGAAGTTTTTCAAGATATTTTGATGAAATTTGATAGTTGAACATATTTGAATCAAGTTATTCAATTTGAAAAAATTGGAAAAGTGGGCGTGACAGAAGGGCGTTTTTCGAAAATTGTCTCCTACACCCGAAATTCAAATGGGACTTAAGTTTGGCCTTTATGCTTCCTTTGTAGCCATAAACATCCTCTCCGAAATTTTCTTTGATAGGTCCATTATTAAGGGTACCTCCAGTACTAGGGTCTGTCACAAAAATCTCAAAAACTGCTTTAAAATCTGACTTTTTCCAAATATTTCAATGAAACTTAGGATTTGAGCGTATACTTAAACCTCAGATTAGAATTCAAAAGAATTGGAAAAGTGGGCGTGGCAAAGGAATTGGAATGGATTGGAATGATGTTTACGGCTACACAGGAAGAATACGTGCTAACTTTCGACTCCGTTCATATAACTTACGAAATTCAGATGTAGGAGACAATTTTCGAAAAACGCCCTTCGGCCACGCCCAATTTCATAATTTTTGGAATGCGAATAATTTGCCTTTAAATATGTTTAACTATCAAATTTCATCAAAATATCTTGAACAACTTCGATCTTAGAGCAGTTATTGTGTTTGAGATAACTGACCTAGGACATCCCCCTAAAATGTTTTGTAATAGAGACGTAAATTTTTAAGATTCGCTTTTATTTAATGCTGTCGAACACTCGTTTGTTCATATGGGTTACATATCCATTTTTCTGCTTTACTTTATCTTAGGACGAAATTGGGTGAAAGATGGAGATGTAGATAATTTTCCAATAATACCTGGTGGCATTACGGGAGCAGATTTGGCAAATGCGCCCCCAGAGAAGAAACTGGAGTTGGTGTCCCAGTTTCTGAAACAGGCCCAGGATGCACCGATTTCACTGTTCAAAAACAGTGAAGCGGACGCAGCAGTGAAGGACATCATGCATCTGCAATTGTTTAAGCCTTCTTCCAAGGGGAAGATT
Organism: Chlorops oryzae; assembly: GCA_020466095.1. NCBI lineage: Eukaryota > Metazoa > Arthropoda > Insecta > Diptera > Chloropidae > Chlorops > Chlorops oryzae. The sequence goes on from CM035807.1 coordinate 111,441,411, forward strand.
GTGTATTGCGGCTTTTGTCAAGATCAAGTGGTTTGTAACGTCGAGCACTTTAAGAAACATGCATACATTTTCGCGCGTGGATGTGTATATTGCAATCATGAATTGCGTTTTGGTGATTTCACGCAGTACTGGGAACACATTACGCAATACCATCCTTCTGAAGTGTTAAAATTCACATAAAATAATGTATATTAATATATTAATGTATTAATAATAATTTTTGAAATATAATGTAATTATGTAATTTAATGTAATGTGATCCCAGTACTGTATGAAATCCCCAAAACGCAATTTGTTATTGCGTTATACACATCCACGTGCGTAATTCGTCTCTTAAAATGCTCGGCGATGCAATTCACATACGAAAGCCGCAAAAGGACAACCAATTTTTCCCGAGGGGTGGGCTTTTACACTTGCAGCTGTTTGATGTCCTTCTAAAGGGTAAGAATTGTGATATAATATGAATCTTATGAATTGGGGTGTTTCATAAATTATTAGCCCAATTCTGAATATTCCCGTGAAACGGATTCCATTTAAACATTTAAAATCTTTCCTTTTTATAAATATTTGGAACAAAAAATATGATGGTAAATGGGTATTTGACAAATAACCATAATTTTACTTACCATATCAACAATTATATAATTATTTTTACCAAGAATTTATTCCACGGGAATATTCAGAATCAGGCTGTATACATCCCTTATACATTTGTAATTAACAATTTGTTTTACACTCAACAGGTTGCTGTGGGGCGCACAAGCCATTTCTTTGAAATTATACGTCAGCATATCGTGCACCGATTTCCCTATAGAACGATTGCGCATCAATTATAGTATACGTAATTTTCATGCTCTATTCACTGTTGGTCAATAACGTCCACTCTATAAAGTGCCTGGTCCTAATTCGAAGCGCGCTAACAATTTCACACGAAACTTTTTGCAAGTTTTTATATATCGCCTTTCTGGAATAGTCGCGATAATCCACGCCGTATACGTATGGGTGATTTTAAAACGTGCATTTCCAACACATTCAGAGGCATATACGTAAAAGTTTGAAACAGTGCGCCAATTAAGCGTACGGGAATGGACTCAAACTGGCGGGTCATAAACCAGGAATTCCGTTTCCTTCGAAGAAGAAAATAGCGGCATTGTCTCGCCGGAACAGTGATGCGCCTACTTTAGTATAAAGTCCGCTGAGCAGAGCCTTAAAGTAAGTGGATTCCGGATTTCTTATAAATTGAAAAATGTTTAATGTTTTTTTTGTTTTGTTAAAGATGATGGTAACGGTGAAAAGTTTTTGTTTGCACCACAAGAAAACGATGATGAGGAGTCACAACTAAAGCTAGATGATGAAGTTAAAGTAGTCCCTTGGAATACAAGACGGTAGCGAGCTTTTCCCAACTTTATATTGATCATTTATTTAGCGCCTACATTCAAGCGATGCGTGGTAAATGCTTACTGCAGCTGACATGTCCGGCGAACCAAATGGTTGTGGTGAGGTTCTCATACGTACGCGTACGAATAACCTACGGTTAGTATAGCAGTTATTTTATCATATCATTTTATAGATGAATTAAAAAAAACTCTCCACTAAATGAAATAGCAAACGATAGAGGAACAAGAATCCCAACCCAAACGCACTTACGTCGTCTGCCTCTGCAAACCCGCTAAAAATCTGCTGCGCAAATTCAAAGTTCCGGAAGAAGAGATACGAAAACTTACGCGTTGGGAAGTGATTGTTGTCGTTCGTACATGATCGACTGAAAAGGCCAAAGCTGGTGAACAAGGCATGGATAATTTTTCGCGTGGTAATCGATTCTTCATTGCCGAGCATCAGGAGCTATATAAAGAAGAATGCTAACGCATTTTCGATTTGCAAAATCTTGTTTTGGCTAGCGAGGAAGTCTTATCCACCAATGAAAAGAATCTCGATCGAAGAATCCGATTTGGAAGAAAACTGGGTAAAAACCTTGAGAAATGCTTTCGAACAAGAAAACCACATTCACAATTATCAATGGAACGTGAGGAGCAAGAAGACCAGAGCTATTAAAGAAAATAATGGAGGAACAAGAAGGTAGTGCTTCGAAGAATGGTAAAAACAAGGACGAAAACTCTGACCAACAGCCAGTGAATCCGAATCAAGGACGCATTTTGAAAATTATACAGGCATTCAAAGATTCCGAAGGACGAGAATATACACGTGTGGAAATTGTACGACGTCAGCCTGTGATCGATGCAGATGTAAAAATTCATACGACAAAGGATGAACAATTTGTTAAGCAATTTGCCACACTAGCCGAGTAGGCTAAGGAAGAGATGAAAAGGTGAAAGAGACGAGAACGATTGGCACAATTGGCGCAAAATCAGAAATTACAACCCGGTGGAATGCCAACATCATTAGGTGATCCGAAGTCATCGGCTAGTTCATCGCAAAGGAGCGTTATCATGCCAAACAAAAGAAAATCAGTCCATCACGCAAAAATGGCAGGCTGAAAGCGGATTTTAAATTGAAGTGCGGTGCATGTGAGCAAGTTGGTCATATGCGTACGAACAAAGCTTGCCCGTTATATACTGGTATGCAAGGAAGAACACGAAGACGAAACCGAACGCGAAGTCAATTGCGAAGACGATGATTTAGTCAATATTGATGGCACCAAGGTTACATTGAGCGGCAAAGTCCTTAAACGTACAATTATACTGAAGATGCCCAAGTAACAACAACAAATGGGTCGCAAGAAACGCCGAAGGGCAGCCGATTTGCATTACGACTATTTGCAGCGTCATAATAAGACAGCAAATAGACGACGAACTGACCCGGTTGTTGTGCTCCCGTCCATTCTGGAAGAGAATCTGAACGAATTGCGATCAATGCCTGATGTTGCACCATTTCTATTTCCCGTCAATGCTAAGGTAATATGATTTGAAGGATTTCAAAAGAGAAAGCTTAAAATCTAATATACTTATACTTTTTCATTAGCTTGTTCCGGATTACTATCGAATTGTAACAAAGCTAATGGATATGCAAACAACGCGTAGAAATATACTGCGGCGACGCTATCATAGTCGTGAGAAGTTCTTATCTGATTTCATTCAAATTGTGGAGAACTCAACGCTTTATAATGGTAGTCGTGCATCCTGTACACTGGCTGCACAACGAATGTTACAATATTGCTTCGACCTTTCAGCTGAAAAGGATGATAAATTGATGCGTTCAGAAAAGGCTATCAATACGCTTTTGGATGATAATGATCAAGCTGACCTTTCGTTTATTGTCCAAAAATAGCATGGTGATATAAAATCCAAGCAGAAAAGTTGGCCTTTACTCAAGCCGGTTAATAAGTTGCAGGTCAAAGACTAGTACACGGTGATAAAGCGGCAAATGGATCTAGAAACTATTAGTGACATCATTGACTATAACTAGATAATTTCTATTTAGCATTCCCTTTAAAGACTACATTGTCCATTTAGCTTTCTCGATGGTCGTTTAAAAAACACATATAAACTAAAAATCGACCAATTGTATCTTAAGTGAATATTACCCAAAAAAATTTTCTCAGCGGCAAAAGGAATTACAATTTGTTTAAAAATATTCATGGAACTTCCTTCGTCTGCACTACCTTCTCATTGTGAGTAGAATGGGAAAATTCTTTTCAAATCCGCAGCGGAAAATTTCCTCGGGAATATTTAAACTGTATGTAAATTTAAACGATAATTCGATTTTTTAATTCAAGTTTTTTATTTTCAATAAATTTGTAACATAAAAATTCCGATAAATGTTCATATACAGTATGTCTGGATGAATTATTTTCAAATGTAAGTAAAAATTAAAAAAAAAAAAATAAAAAAAATGTATATTTACTACAAACAAATTAAATTGAAGAACTCAAGTGCAAAGAAAAATGAATCCAATAGAGCGATTCGCGATGAGTTAATGAAATATCTTCAAATGCTTTAAAAATCAAATTTCTTTGTTTTTTTTTTTTTTTTGGTAGCACCGAGACTTGCCCTCTCTTTGTGGATGTTCCCTCCAATCGTTTCATATCCCAAGCATTGTTACTTGTAACAGGTACACACCGTTGACCGGATTCACGTTGAATGACTTCCATAATGCTTGTTGCAGGCACCGAGCACTGTAAGAGAACAATTTTTTTTTTTTGCAATTTATAACTATCTTCGAATTTTATTAAATATATATTTTTTAGAATGGGACTCACTCTAACTTTGTGCGCCGTGGCGAAAGCATTACGATTTGGCTCCGCATCGTAGGCAACCGAGTCCACACCAAACATTTCACAGAGTTCATGTACCAATTGGCGGTTCAGATCGATTCATGACGGGGAACGAGTACCTCCTCGACTTTTGTTTGCTCTCCTTTGCTAGTTTTACTAAATTTGCAAGCGTATCGTGAATTGATTTAACCGTAGTGGGATCGCTTTGCGAAATTGCGTATAAATTCCGAGTATTTCGTTTGAAGTTTCTGAGATAGATCCGGATTTCGTACTTGCAGACCAATAGCTAATTGACTATTACGTTCAGCAAGGCGGCATTTTTCGTTACAGTCGAGTCTGTCGAGAAATTGGGAGATAAAATATTACGATCACCGCATTCACATTGAACTTCCACCTAAATTTTTTTTTGTTTTTTTTTCATAGATGGAAATTATTTTTCGTCATGTTCTTTCGGAAATCTGCGTATTCGGACTTACCATTTCTTTGCAAGGTGTCACTGGACAATCACCGTCGTGGGATGGCGCTTGACATTTGTGTCCACAAGTCGCTCAAGAAGTCGTAGAATTTTGCGTGGATTTTTTGTCTGTCGCCTGACAAGGACCCTCATAACAAGGCTTCATGCATTTGTGACATCCGCAAGGCAATGCTTTAGTGCACGCCATTCCACAGCTGAATTTATCCTGAGAACATGGATTCGTCTTGCGCTGTTCGTGATTACCGTAACATCATTTCGTTGTGAGAATCATGCAGGTCGGACAAATCGGCGCCAAATGGCAGTTATGCTGAGGTGCATGCTCACTCGGATGCAAACGCGAACAATAGCGCTTACATGGCGGATGTTTGTTGCCACAAGGGACCGGACGATAAAAAACCTCAGCGAAACATTCACAATAGAGCTCTTCGAACGATAATCGGTAAAATGGAGGACAGTTACCGCGATGGCAAAGCTGATCGCATTTATGCCTTCCGCAGGAACGTTTCTTAACGCAGCGCTTTTTGCAGCGCGCATCGTCGGCACGCGTCGAAAGCTGGCGGCATTTGATCATTTGACCCATATGACCACAGCGACATTTAACGGCAATTTTCTTGTTGCATGGATGGCAATTACCCAAATGGCATTTACTTGTACAATGATGCGGATGTGCTGGCTTACCGCAACGGAGTGTCTTATTAAATATGATGTCGCAGACTGGTATTGGATCTAAGCAGGATTTACGTGCACCAGTCACAATTGGCATCTTACCGCATGGGCATGAGGTAACCAAATCCGGATAAATTTTACACGGACGACACTCGCCGGAATGGCAACAGTCCTTGCACTTATGATTACCACAAAGTATATCCTTGCTAAATGTCTTACTGTATGAGTAAGCCAGCTTCACATGCGAATCGCGTGTACAAGCAACTTCGCGCGCATCCTTGCCGCAGTGACACGGTGTGTATTACACACGGGACACGCATATGGGACAGAGCCACATGCCCTTGGGAGTGGCGTCCAAGTTGACGCACTTAAGATGGAACCACTCCAAGGGACATGTGGCTCTGTCACATAACACCATTTTGCCATGAGCTTCCTGGAAAACAATTACAATTAGTGTTAATAATATGGGTATTAACAGAAATACTTACTTTGCGCAGAAGCAATACCGCTCCTGCTATTGGGGGTGGGGGGGAGTGTCGGTGCTATTTGAAAATTTTATCAGAATTTTCAAATTGTGCTGTAGCACCGACAGCTCCCCCAGCAGACGGCACCTTTGTTCCCGGTTGCCTCCGGGAGGACCCTCAAACTCCCGCTTTACTTGTTCAAAGTTAACTAAAAAATGAAATATAATTAAATGAAATATTATTAAAAGTTGATAATTGCTCTTACTTTTTGTTTGCGGTTGAGGCGTTTGAGGGCCTCCCGAATTTCGGCATTGGTGCCGTCTGCTTCACGCACATCTCCGGAAGCTAAAAAAGGATAAAATTTAAATTTTAAACATTCAATAGAAAATAGTATATAATCTTACCATATTTTGTCTTTTTGCCTGGTGGGGCCTCGTCGTCATCTGTAACAAATAGAAAATAAAAATTAAAGAAATCGTCAAAATAAAATACAATTTTAATTAAAATGTTTCTTAAAAATCGAAGACTGCACGGGGTAACTTATTTGCGCAAGACACATTTGCTTAGCAACTTATGGTTGAACTTGTTGCTATCAAACATGGCGGTTCTACCAAATAGCAACAGTTGCACATTGGCCACTAAAGAGTCACAAGTCAAAAACTGCAATTTCTGCTTATTATATGTATTGCGATTTTCGACTTGTGTCACTTTAGTGGCCGGTGTGTAATTTCGATGCTAGCCATTGGTTTATTCTTTTAAACTGGCTCTAAATTACCCCGCGCAGCCGCAAAAGTTTTAATTAATTTAAATAAAGATTACTTACGTTTTTTCGTTGATAAGTCCATGGCGCCTCCATCTTTGATCACTTATAACATCAAACTGGAAATGCACTTGTACTTTTTAAGGAACAAAGGAGAAAGCTTTTTTTACCGCTATCCTATACATGCAGTGTTAAGTGAAATTTGGTAGAAAGCATTGAACTGTTAAGCAACGCAGGTGTTGCTCTCAATCGGACTAGTTGGGAGGCACTCCAGGCGACAACGTTTCATGTTAATAGTAATAATTCGCTATTAAGCCTGTGGAATATGATCAACTACATGTAAAACAATTACATATTACTAATTCCTTCAAAAATAAGTTGAATATAAAAAAAAAAATTTTTTTTGAAATTACATATTTCTGCATTTTTGTTAATATATTTCGGTGGTTCCATTAAGCAAAAACAATTGGGTTAGAGTCTGCATTACACATGCACTAATGCATAGGCATAAAGTTAACAAACAAAAATATGTGCTCCATGGGCTACCGAAAAGTGGTACTAATTGGACCAATTATGTTTCTTACTGGGTAATTCCTCCTTGTTAAAATAACTTTCTGGAAGAGCTTTCAAATATTAATTTCTAAGTTTTAACTGCTCAAGATCTTTTCCATTAAAATTAGGGATGCGTTAACATGAAATATTAATATTAAAATATTAAATTCCTCTTTGACTATGTTTTAATACTTATTCATAAGCGAAGCAAAAATAGATTATCAGGCAAATACAATAACAAATCGAATCTGAATGAAAAAGATCGAAATCAATGTGATTTCAATAAAAATAATATAGTATGTCCTCACTATAGGCCCAATTTGCGTAATTTGAGCGTTTACGTAAGCGTTTCAGTCAGTCAAATTCAGAGACTGAAATTATGAAAACGCTCAAATTACGCAAATTGGGCCTATAGTGAGGACATACTATTAAGATATTTCGAAATTTTTTCTTCGCATTCGATTTCTAGAGCATGTCTGGATGAAATATATATTCCTAACAATATTGTTTATGCTATAGTTGGAAGTATTGCAATATGAAGTCGTAAATTATCAGGGAATATAACTTATTCCTACATACTTTTACAGTTTAATTTATATTTCTAATATAATAAAAATCCAGCATATGACTAGAAAACGAGACATGAGACAATTCAACTTCCACAACAGGGGGGAATCACACACAGGTGAATATGGAAAACATTCTTTCATATATACTTCAAGAGAACATAAAAAATAATACACACTTTGTGCTGCTGCTCTCCTTGTCCTCTAATTTAAAGTGGAGAGGAATACCTAGTCCGGACAATTTCAATTAGGAGCTCGAAAGTATTGCTCGACCGTATAGATTTGCAGTACTAAATATAAGCACCTGCAATATGCATGAGTCTAGGAGATATGTATGTATGTGCAGTATAACTGCTAAATGATCAACACAAGAATAATATTTTGGTGATTTCATATCTTATTTGAATATCGTAGTGGTGAAAAAAATCATACAAAATTTATAACTAATAGAATACTATTTAGTAGACAGGGCCGGATTAAGATTTTGGGGCCTCCTAGGCCAGGTGGTAAGGGGCGGCCCCTTTTCTTAAAAAATGTGTATAACAGGTTACGGTTTGCGAGGGCCCTTTGCCATGGCCTATGTGGTCTATTGCATAATCCGGCCCTGGCCATAGATATGAGCATTTGTATATCAAGCAATTCATTAGTTGATTTTGAATTAAGAATGGACATGACCATTCATGTTTAAAGCCTTTTTATATTTATTCCCGCGTAAGCGGGGTATACTAGTTTTAAGTGTAGGTAAGTGTAGTACTTCCTTCATTCTCATTCCAACCGGCGTAGTGAACGCATCGCGATGATTAATAATTTCGAAGATTATAACTTTGGTAAGTATTTCTTTTATATAATTGTTTATGCAATTAAATTAATTGTTTTCCAAATATAGATTTAGAAGAACTACTGGACGTAAAGTTCAGGGAAAACCGGCTGAACGGGGACCCAAACATATTCCATACAGAATACGGATTCTTTGACGACAACAGGGAATGGGTGAATGGGGTTGGCCAACGGTCCAACTGGACCCTCATGCCCCCCCGGCAAGAAATGATAGCCGAGTCAACACAAACTGAGGACAACGACGAAGAAACAAATGGAGTTTGGGTAACCCTGGATGGACGCGTTGGCCATGGGGAATACCTAGACCAAGAGCGGACAAGGGCTCAACGGCGGGCCGACCGTACTCGGAACTTGCTTAAAAACTTGAAGCGGCTCAAGCCGAAAAAGGTAATCACTTTTTAAAAATTGAAGTTTGGTAACCAAATAAATTAAATTTTAAACAATTATTTCCAGCGAGCAAAAACCATTCGGATTTAAAAACTATTCGTTATATATATACGCAGTGCTTATCTAGTTTTAAGTTCTATATCATTAAATATTTTTAAGTTAAAAGAGTTAATTTTTTTTTTTTGTTATATTTGTTATTATAAGTATATTGAATTTAATTTGATTTATAAGATAATGAAAATTTAAGTTGTCGTTTAAAGAAGTAAAATTTCGTTTTGTTAAATGAATTTATTAAAAAAGAGTTTTTATAAAAATTCAAATTTCATATAATATATACAAAACTAATGCGGAAGACATTTATTGAATATTCGTAACATATCCGCAGCAACACTATTGCTTTTAGTCTTCCGCGCCGAGAACAAAAAGAGCTTTCTGCGTTGCAAGGAGACTCCATCTGTTGGCTAAATCTTGCAGCTATTAGTCTTTTGTTATCATTCATTGTTGCCGTTACAGAAAACCATTCTATTGGTAGATTTTATGTAATAAGTAGTTTTCCTTTTTACTCTTGTATTACATTGGCCTTGAATATTTTCACATATTTTTAATATACAGAATATACAAATGAAGATAGCTTGTCCTTGTATAAATATGGCAAGAACTAATTAGGCGCTTCAAACTTAATAATGTAATTAACTTTGTTTTGAAGTAAAAAAATGGTTGGCATCATTGGAAGAGCTTTCGTTTACAGATTGTTTACGCATACATAGACACATGTATTGTATGGTATTAGCGAAGGTATAGAAAACTAAGATTTTAACGCACCGCGTTAATGGCTCTCGATGGCTATTTTGTCTAGCAGCTTGCGCTTCAGTAGAAGTTCATTGAGTATCGTGGGTTCAAACTCCATAGTAACTAAATTTTTTTTTTTTTTTTTTAAATATATTTATAATTGAATATTTCTATAAGGTGAAATAGCTAAACAATTTTATATTTAATTGATGAATTTATTCAAATCTACTTAAATAAGAAATTGCGTATTTCAGCAATAACCTAATTATATTATTTATTTTTGTAATATTTTTTTTTGTTAAAGTTATGAAAGAGACGCAGTATGTATTAAAAAATGTTTCCTTAAATTTTGCTGAGGGTACATGGATCGCAAAAAAATTGTAAACCGAATATGCAATAGAGAAAAAACAAAATTGGAATTACATACCAAATTCTTTGATGTCCCGTGCGACATAAGTTGTATTTGCGCAGAAAGTTCGTAGAGGATTCCTACCAATAATCAAATTCAAATGGAGATTTGCAACAGAATAAATGTAATTGGTTTTTTTTTTTAAATAAACGATTTGTGATTTCGATGCTTATATAAAGTATGTCCCGTGCGGCATCAGAATTGCGATCTTTATTTAACTGATGCATTTCCGTTTTATTAATGTGCAAAACAAAACATGAAAGGAGTTAACATATACTTTATTTAATCTTATGCAATTGAAAAGCATTCCTTGTATTACACTTTGGACGAAAAATTGAAAAATGTTTTAAAAAATTCAAGTTATATCTCACTTGCACTTCTTTTCTTGCAATGGAAAATAGGTGAAAGGTAGGACTGCGTACTCTTTCAAAAGAAAGGTGTATGGTATTACCAACTTGGAATCAATTTTTTTATTTTATATTATTGAATAATACTACGTACACAGTACTAAGAGCTTAAAACATTATTTTTTCTTGTCATTATGTGAAAATAAATTCATTGAATGTCTTAGTTGACTTAAAACCATTTTTAATAAGCTTATTTACTAATAAATGTGTATTAATAGAGAAAAAAAT
>CM035807.1:111452281-111466605 GCA_020466095.1 Chlorops oryzae
ATACATTAGTCCTGGCTGTGGAAAAGTGACCAATGTATTAATCGTCCCTCCGTTACAAGGATAACTTTGTCGCCTAATATAAACGGCGACTATTTTGTCTACACATTGAATTTAGATGGGGATAAACTTCAAAAAGATTTTAGAAGACTTTGTGGATTGCCCAATTCTTTTCTTATAGTGCGTTTCCATATAGTGTTTAACTCTGAGATGTTTAGCTAAACACTTCGAGCGTTTCCACTTATGCGAGGTGTTTAAGTTTGACAGCTGTTTGTTTATTTACAATTGCAAGCATTGTTGCCATTTGTAGGAAAATCACTTGAAGGGAAAAAGGGACAGATTTATTGAAATGGGCAAAATGTAGGGAATTTTTGGTATATTCTAAATATTAAGATATATTTTGAATATAGATTCTTGTCGATCAATTTAAACGACAAAATAAACGTCTCGTCTCGTGGAGTTGGAAGTGGAAAACCCAGAAAAAACTATATCTGAAAGAATTTAGGAGAATTTTAATTTTTACACGGTTTTGAAAATCGATTTCTGTGACATGGCCCATAATCTTAATTTTATTATTTTTGTGTAAAAAACTATCGTTAAGCATCGATACTAGGGTGATTGATTATTCGACATTTTTCCTGTAACCGGTTTTCGAATAACCCGATATTTAAGGATATTAAAAAAACCGATTGAGCAAATAAAATTTAACTAAAAACCGCTAACCGGTTATGTTAAAAATCCAAATAAAAAGAAATTTCGGGGCAGGTGTTAGTCGTTTGTGACTGTTTTATTTAAAGCCATTTTGAAAAAAACTTACATTAAAAAAAAACCCAAACAAAAAATTGCACATTCAGCGTATAAAAATAAAATTAAAAATCAGCCATATTTTCATTTGATATACCATAAGTTAAAAATATATATCATCGTTCGTAAAATATTTTGTTTTATATGAAGAAATACAATAGGGTTATTCACAAAGGCGTGTTAAAAACGTTGGAAAGTCGGAAAATCGGAAAATTGCGACTTCTTAAAAAAATTTAAGCTTTTTTTTATCTTGCACAGCTTTTTAAGCAGTTAAAATTTTCCAATTTTCCGACTTTCCTATTTTCCGACGCCTTTGTGAATACCCCTAATGTGTTGGAAATTCACGTTTAAGGTTTATTTAAATAGAACTGAGCTAAAAAAATGTGGCTTATCGTTTGACGGGGTGGAGTTTTCGTATAGATCTCTGATTTGTAATTGTATGGAAAAAGTTTTTCGTGTTAGTAATAAGGATTGCCATGACATTGTTATTGCAAAAAGCGTTGATACACCGAAATCAAAAAAAGTTATACCTTTAAAAACCACAGTGAAAAATCTTTCAAAAAGAACTATTGTTTACTATATCCAATTTACCCAATTGCTTCCCAAAGCACTAGTAAACCCAACAAGCAGGATAGGGAAATCTGACCAGCATTAAGTCCATTCGACCTAGTTTGGTTGAATTTTCCCTATTTTTGACCGTTTTTTTTTGCCTTATAAATTACCTGTCTTTAAAGTCTTTTTTTCAAGGTAGAAATTAGTTAAATTCTACCTTTGCGATGCCTTCAAAGTCATTTCAACTTTTAATAAAATTTTTGGTTGAAAAAATGTTAAAAATGCCCTCCTTAATGCCTTAGAAGTGACTTGACTTTGATTTCGAAATTATCTGAAGTTTTTAAGGCATATAAACCAAATTTTTACCTTAAATTCAAGTATCAAGTCCGTTTTACTTTAAAGGCTATATTAAGGCAAAAATTGACTTATTTTATTGGATACTTCAACGTATAAGTCGAGTAGTCTTGATTTTTCGACCTTAAAGTCAAATTGTCGATTAGGACGAAATAAGTCAAACTAAAAAAATCATATGCCCTGTTCTGCCCTATATTTGCCCAATTCATAAGAGCGTGAATGTTTTTGATCTAACGTAGCGCCAAAGAGCATGATGCTCTCAGCTCTCACTGCGCAAATGACGTCACGTCAGAACTTCTCATATGACGCTGATGTTGTTTTGAGTGTAACTCAAGCCAATTTTTGTGTTTTATTTATGTTTATTTTTATGTACAAATGCAGTAAATTTGTGTTTTATTTCAAATATTTAAAATTACAATAAGAGTCCTTATGGAACGCAGCTACACCGTGTAAACTGAGAAAAGTTAATAAAACTGTCAAATTTTGTATGAAATTTTGACTTTTTTACTTACTTAACTCAGTTTACACGGTGTAAATGTTTTGCATGAGACCCCTTAATGTTTTTCTTTTTTGAAAATAGTAGGTAATGTTTTCAATATTTTTCTATAGAGTAAAAAAGACATATCGTTAGCTTAATATAGATGAATTTCGTAGATGGTCATATCATATACAGGCATGCTCTAGAATCTGAATTCATTTCGACTAAAAATTCAACTTGAAATGCACAAATATTTTGAAGGATTACATTTTAAACCGAAAACAGTTTTATGGGAAATATAAAATGGTTAAACAATTTTACAGTATTCAATTACTTAGACTTTCTTATAATAACTACATTAAAAAGTCAAAACTACAAATCTTCCTCTTTTATTCAGTTATTTTTTTTCCTGTAAAATACTGAAAAAGCATGTTACGCCCTTTTTATATTAAGCTTATATTTAAGTATGCCCCTCCGTCTGTTCATTTGTCCGTCTGTCTGTCTGTCTGTCTGTCTGTAAGAGAATACATTTATTATTTTCCAAAGTAAAAAGTTTTGAGTTTTTTATGCATTTATTCAAACATAAATATATGCCCAGTTTGTTGACCGGGACCAAAACTCGATTTAGTTAAATCTCGGCGTAAAATACAACAAAAAAATAGGATTTTTTAATTAAATCGTTAGTTAAATGAGGAGCTTAGGAACAAAAGGTGACATTTACGTGTTTGGAATTTTTGGGTTTTTCATTTTTATACGACTCAAAAGGTTGACTTTTATCATCATCCGGTAAGATTAGTTTAAAAAGTTACTTGCTTCGAAGAAAAATGAGATTGAAAAGCTGCTTCTGGGTCAAAAAGTTACTTTTTAATATATAATTTCTCAATTTTACTCAAAAAAATAAAAAGTGCAAATGTCACCTTTTGTTCCTAAGCTCTTCAAATATAAAAATAAAACACAAAAGTTCCCTTGATTCACATGCAAGACAACAACCACGTCATGAAAAACTCCTTCATGACGTCACGCCATATCTCTTTCTATTTGCGCTAAATGTACATTGCACGCACGTGATTGTGAAATTTCGAGTATTTTGGCGGAATATTTACTTTCAAGGCGATTTAAAGGCAAAACGCCGAATTAGGTCGAAATGTCTCTAGAATGCCTCAATAAGTTAGAATACCTTATGGAATTTGACCTATTTGGTTAAGAAAACAAGGATATTCGACTTTGTGGTCCATGTTTACGTTCTGCCATCTTGTTTCGTATTTCAGCTTGCAAATTCTTCTTCTCAATCAGTTTCAGTATGAAAAAAAATTTTTTAAAATAAAATTTTCTTTTATTTTTCATAATTGAAATGGCCCGTGAAAAATTCAGAATTGCAAGAAATACTTTCACCATAAATCTTAGCTGGCATATATAATTTGGTTTTGTGAATCGAAAATATTTTTCCATAAAACCCATATTTTATTTATTCTTTTTTTCAAATAACATAAGTAGTTGCTAGAATTTTCATTCTTTCATTCATTGCACTATGTGTAAATACATATTAATAAGTAAGAAATTATTATACCTATATCTTTCTCTTTTTCTCTACTTGAATTCATTTAATTCATAAGCCCAATTTAGGTGAAAATTTCGTAATTTGGACGTCCTTTTGACTTCTTTATACTTATTTTTGGTCGAACTGCATTCTTAACTCCCTAACTTTAACAACTAAATGCCTTATTATGCCCTATTATTACTGCCAATCGACTTCCATTCTATTCCCCACTTTCGACGAATCAACGTCGAATGGACGTAATTCTGCTTTATTTAGGTCAGGTCAAACAAATAGTGTGCCCTTAAACGCAGTCGAATCGACTTATTTTCGACCTATTTTGTTAGTTGGGAAGTGTTAGTTCGAGTGTGCAAGTGGTGATTTTTAGCTCACGCGCAATGTTAATTTTCTACAGAACAAGACATAAGCAAGGGCATAAAGAAGAACCAGTACTGGTGGAATTAGAAGTAGTAAAACGCTAGAGTTTAACTGCTCGTACTTCCTGCTGGGTAGCTAATGATAATACATATATACTTTCAATGTAGACACAAATGCAACTCGAAAAGAGAATTTGCTAAGAGTTTCACAAATATAATTGCTTAGTGTAAAAGGGCGTCAATAGAGGTAATTTCATGGCAATTTTTTTATGCAGTTTGTATGACGTTCGAAAGAAAATAACTATCTGAAGGCTAAAAATAATCTGTTGGAGAAAAAACCGGGTATTCGCTTAAAAAAACCCGATTTATTCGATATTCGAAAAATCAGTTTTGAGAAAAAACCGCCTCGCAAAGCGCGAAAAAAAACCGGGCGGTTAACCGATCGGTTAACCGAATCAATCACCCTAATCGATACTCTACCAAGAATCATACAATACAAGATTATGCCTTGCGCATATTATACATTTTTTTGTAAAATTTTGCCGTGTTTAAAAAAATTTAGGGAATTTTTTTGTAGTTTGTAGGGAATTTTTATTTTTGCTTTTGGCAACATTGCCATCGTTTTATGTTTTGATTTTCTTTTGACAGTTAGATATGCATGAAATTCAAATACGATAAATCGATTTTTTTTTCCTATCGATGAAAGTGATTATGAGGTGTTTAAAGAGATAAACACTTCGTTTTCGCGTTTAACTTTTGTATGGCAAAACACGAGTTAAACACCTCGTTTAGGGCCCTAAACGCTTAAACGCGAGTTAAACACCATATGGAAATGCGCTATTAAATTTTTATTTTAAATCTTGTTAGTATTACGGTTGCTGGCTTTGCTTAATTACAGTTAAAGAGTCCAGAGCAAAGTTTTCTGTGATTTTATTTATTTATTAATTTTTTTTTTTTTTTTTTGATAAAGTCATTATCAAAGTGAGTGAATCTCGAGTAAATGAAACTTGTAACAATTATTTTAATCGCTTTTTATAATTTATTTAAATTGAAAATTTTGCTTCCAGCAACTTTGATCTTAGCCGCATTAAAAGTGATGTGACTCAGCCACGAAATTAAATTTCAAAGTGCTTAAAACAGTTTTCGAGTCTTTTTAATGTCATTCAATTTGAACTTGGATCTATAAAATGCTAAAAATAAAATTGAGTTCGTAAACAAAAAACACACAAATTCTCCAACGTTATACGAGCGTCTTTGGTTGAAGGTTTGCTGGAGATTCAGAGATGACTTGAAAATTTTAATCAAAGCGAATCACATTCAAAGCAAGTTGAATCAGGTCGAAGCCGATAAATCGAGCTAAGCCTTTGATAGACATTAATATTACTTACTAACGCTTCTGATGTCCTTCTGGTTTTCAATAAAAATTGTATCCAATTAACGTGAAATTTAAAGCAAGGCTGGGAAACTATTAGGCTATAAGATTCTTTTGTCAATTCTTTAAAGAGGATAGGAAGTTTCTTTGGCCTGAACGGCCATTGGCGATTTCTTGAGCTTTGAATACACTGCAACATTTTTTCTCAGAAGACATATAAGGGTCGGACACGTCCACCGTTTTGAATAAAAAAAAAAATCGAAATTATTTAAAATTTTATACAGAATCGGATGGAAAAAAGCCTGGAACGATTTTAACATCGAAAAGTCTATCAAATTCATTAGACAGTGTAAATTCTATTTGAGTGACCAGGACTGTGTGTATATGTCTACATTTGAAAATCAAAAACGATACTTTCATCTGTTTAGGAACCGATGCAGCCCCATAAAACGGCATGACAAAAGTTGACTCTTTGTCGCCTAAGCGGCTCTCTCCAGTTCTGTCAGAAATGAAAAAATTCATATAAAAAACATTTGAAAAAATTTCTGATTCATTTTTGAAGTGTTTTCTTATATGAAGTTTTTCTTTTCATTTCTAAAAGAGCTGCAGAGAGTCCCTAAAGTCGGATCACCACACAATTTTTTTTTTGCTAAATTTTTGGAAAACTTCGATCCATTTTTCTAAAACCGATAAAAGGAAATTTTGAGGTTTCAAGGCCTACAGAATTTTATTTTCTTGACCGATTTGAAAACTATGTGAGAAAGAATGTTAGAGGGGCAGGCCCGTAGAGATATATTTAGGGCTTCTCACAGAAATGTGCGACAAAAAAAAAAAAAAAATCCGCTTGCCAGTTGTGGGCCCCTTCAGAAAGCCCGGGGGAAATCCCACTTTTCCACCTCCTCTCTACAGGCCTGTAGAGGGCTTTGTTTTCTTTAATTTGAAGGACTATTTGTTCAAATCGGACAATGCATTGTCGAGTTTTGCTCTAAAGAGTTGCATATCCCTCATCTTAAAAAAAAATTGTTTTTTTCAAAAATCAATATAAAAAAAAAAATAAAGCTGCCATAAAAAATTAAAAATTTATTTTTCATGATTAGAAGGCCTAAGTCCATAAAAAATATTGCATTTAGATGTCCTGGGAAAAATCCTATAAACTATTGAATTCGACACACGCAACAATATGGTCTCATTTCCAATCAAATCGTATCTACTGTGCGTAATTCAAAGCGTGCTCTTCTGTGTTAGCAGGAAGAATCGGATTACTCAGAACTTGGCTCGGAAAATTGGATAAAAAATTCAAAAATCGGATCATCTGGTGACTGTAGTTGTAACCCACTACTACTACTACTACTGTTGTCCTTGCTTCCCTGTGGGAGCATACGACCTCGTTGTAAACCACTCTTCATTTCAACTTATCGAAATTTTATTGAAATGAAACAAAAATTTGTCGAAAAAATATACTTAAATTTCCATTCGACGTCTTGGCACATGAGTAACGCTAGCAAAATCAAACCCAAAAAAAAAGGAAAAAACCTCTTCAATTAGATAAATTTGTATTCATAATTTTCCAAAAGCTCATGAATGCGCGTCCATTGTTCCGTACACCAATTTCACCGTACGTGTCGCCAAAGCAATGACCAATATAATTTTTTTTATATTTTTATTACTTCTATTTTTTTTTTTTTCTTTTTAATATTGTTTCAAATAATTTACGAAAATATTCGTTTTGTTTAATTGCTCCAAAAACTCGCGAGCAGTCAAAACAAAAAAGTGCGCCGCACTAGAGCGACACGAGGCTATGGATGTAGGTGCATAGTCCCGAAAGTTGGGAACTCGAAACGATTTCACACATTCATAAATTAGGCAAAGCAAAGTCGAGTGAGCTTTACACGTTTTTTTATGGGGTCACTAATGAAAATTGCTTTAGTCTTGCGATGTGGAAAAATTTTTAAAGCTTTCAAAAAGTGAAAATCAAAGCAAACAAAAATGATTCGTAAAACAATGGAGCGCAAAGACAGTAGCATAATTTGGGCAATGAATAAATGAATGAATTTTTCGGCACATTTATTGTTGTTGTAATAGTAAATATTGTACCAGTAGCGTACTGAGGGGGGAAAAGGGGGCAGAAGTCGCCCCGGGCGCCAAATCATATTTAAATTTTTATGAAGGTATTTTTATTGAGGCCGATTGGAGGGGGCGGCATTTCCTGCATGTGCCCCTATTGTCCCCCGGGCGCCGAAATGTCTCGCTACGCCACTGTATTGTATGGACCCGTGACATACCTTTACATACATGCATGCATTGTGGTATGTAAGCTGGAGTGATTAGCGCTGCTATAAACCCAGTAACGTTTCCAGGGAAATGGGATCGAATGGAATGTTCGAGTCATCGATGGTTAGAGTGTCAATGGGTCGGAAATGCTTTTGGAGTGTGGGTGTGACGAAAATTGATCATGTTAAGAGCAAACAGCTTATTCATTCCATAAGTCCATTACCGAAGCGCTCAAAGTTAGTCGGATCCGATGGTATTCCCAACCTCGCCAAAAAGACATGCAGACCGAAAAATACGTAGATCAGTCAGAAAGGTGCTGAGATCACGTACATACACCTCAGCAGGCAATGAGTGAACCCGAAAGCGGGTAAAAAAAGGGTTAAGAAGACGAACTTCAAGTATATCTCATATTTGAGTCTGCTCTCAAGTTGTAAGTAAGTTTGGTTTTTCATGAAAACTATGAGTGATCGGTGGGAACAGATATGAGAATGGAGAAGCGTACTTTTTAAAAGCTAATGATGCCACATCCTTTTTTTAAAGTAATTCGAAATCAGTCTAGTTCCTGAGTATGTCATGACATCAATCAAAGAAGTTGTTCACATCCATAGGGCCTTAGAAGTAGTCAACAATCTACAAGAATACTATTTTCTTCACCATTCTTTTCCTACAATTCACCACGATTACTTTGAATATGTTTTAAATCAAAAGCAGTTCTCTTCCGAAGTCTTAGGAATCAAAGAATTGATCTTGCTAAGGGCGTAAGGAGAAGGTTTTTTAAGGAGTAATATGAGAAAATAGTCACGATCTATGTATGGTAGTTTTCTAATGCCTAAAACCCCACCTCGAATAATTTTCTAGACCCTATGGCCCTTTCTTAGATTGGTTAAAGTGTCCGAGCTGAAGACAGTCAGAATTTTTGCATCGTTTTCAATGTGTTTGCTCAAATGTTTCCTATGAGGATATTGGATTTTGAGGCCTTTGAACTCAAAACTGAAGAAGTTATGGTAGCTTAAGCGATAGATTTGCTAGGACTTATGAGACAAGATTGCGTCCCTAATGTAAAGCCTTAAGAGTAACTCAAAAATAATGACTAAAATTAAATTAATTTTTAGGGAGTGTTCATTTTAAAAGAACTACAATTCTTCAGAGGTGAAAATCCAAGGGCAATAAAATTCTTGTAGTCACATAAAATAATCTGCTATCTTTATACCGAGCACATAAACCTTTCTTGTCCTAATGACGGTCATTACTCAAACTAATAACGCAATAAAGCTCGTTATCTTTATATCTTTATATTTTGTTAAAATTATTTAATCCGAAATTTTTTTTTTTATGCAGGTATATACCTTTTTTTTTTATAGGTTTTACACATTTAAGAAATCCACGCGCTTCGAAAGGAACAAAAGAGAATTTAAACAACTTAGGGTGTTTTAGTCAGGCGAGCCTGACAATACAATATCGACATTTGTTAAATTTCTTTATGAAAACCGCCCTTTTGCCACGCTCAATTTTCCAAATTCTTTTCATTCTAATCGGAGGCTTAAATATTATTTCAAATTGTAATCAAATATTTCGAAAAAATACGATTTTGGGGCAGTTTTGAGATTTTTGTGACAGACCCTAGTACTGGAGGTACCCATAATAAAGGACCGACCAAGGAAATTTTTTTTTGAGGATGTTTATGGCTACAAAGGAAGCATAAGTGCCAACTTTCATTCAAGTCCCATTTGAAATTCCGGTGTAGGAGAGAGTTTTCGAAAAACGCCCTTTTGCCACGCCCACTTTTCCAATTTTTAGCAATCACATTACTTGCCTTATGAACATGTTCAAATATGAAGTTTCATCAAAATATCAATAAAAACTCGGGCTAAAGAGCAGTTTTTGTGATTTTCATAAAATACCCTAGTACTGGAAGTACCCCTAAAAATGGTCCGATCGGGTCCATTTTCGAACTTGTTCTTACTCGTGTCTCTGCCGACACTCAAAGCGAAATTCTTCAAGATAGCTCAACTCCTTCGACAAGAAAATTGTATACGGAGAGGCAGACAGACGGGCGTACATGATTAAATCGAATCTCCTGGTAACGCTGATCATTCTCTATCAGCCCGATTCTGAATATTCCCGGGGAACGAATTCCCGGAGAATTTACTTTTCTCGAGAGTAAACTTCTTCTTTTTTAAATATTTAGGGGAAGAAATTTTATGGGGAATGGATATTTGACCAATAGGTACACATAATTTTCCTTACCTTATCTATTTAAAAAGGGAGGATTTTAGTCTCGAGAAAAGTGAATTCCCCGGGAATATTCAGAATCGGGCTGTATGTATATTTCGTATGGTCTACCTCGACTGGTTCTGGGTGTTACACACAGCCACACAAACGCAATATACCCTTGACACAGAGTGTGTGTATGAGGGGAATGCATGTAAGTATATGAAGAGGAAATAAATATTTGGGAATTTTACGCAAAATCCTCGAAATCTTTTTGAATAAGCATTTGACAATAAAAAGTTTTTTTGTTTTTTTTTTGATTCATTGATAAAATTGTAGAAAATTTTTCTTTGACCATATTTTTTTTTCTCTGTCATGAAAAAGAGGTCTTCATAAAGTTTTGTTGAATTATTTGCTTATTTTCCATTTCCACTGAAATTCACTTGCTGGCTATTAAAAGCATTTTTTTTCAGATTCTCTTTTTGTGGTCCATTATTTCCCACTCGTTGAGCTACTGTGACGGACTCTCTAGAGCTAGTCCTGTACGAACGTGAATGTCGTTGACAGTGTCAGTGCGTTGTGCGTCAACTGCAGCTCGGCAGTGATATTTTAAATGGTCTACGAGCTGAAGGTATGAAACAATTATTTTTAATTTTATCTCCAACGCAAGTTTTTTTTCTCTTTTTTTTCTTATTTAAACGACTCTTGACTGGTGTCACCGGAGCTCCTCAACGATATTACGAGGAGTTTGCGCTGTCATTAGGCTGGTCAGTGTGGCGATTATGAGTTGAGCTGGCTCGGTTTGGCATGGGCTGGGTTGGATTGGGTTGGGTAATTGTGCACCTGTTGCTCTCGGAGCTATTTAAATTTTTGAAATATTTCTTATTGTGAAACATAAAGGATGGCGAACTGGTAGATGAGTTTAATGAACTGTTTGAGTATTCGGCGTGTCTCTATCTCTCCTGCGAACGGAATGATTACAAATAAAATTTGGCTTCTTTATATCTTTGACCTCCCAAGCTACTCGCTACCACGCTTTACATAAATAATTAAATGTTTAAAGAATAAAAAAAAAAAAAAGAAACGATAAAGCATAATCAAATTATGTTAATTTGATTTAAAACAATGCCGCTCAGATGGATCTCCGTGCGATGATTCAGCTCTCAGCTAAAGACTTTTGCCATTTTACGGCTTTCAACTTGTCGCACAGAGTTTTTATGATCGAAAAAGCGTTAAAATGCAAATGATTCCAAATTTTGGAACGGACAAAAGCTTGTACGTCTTGATTGATTTCCAGTTATCGCTAATGACTTGAAATAACTCAATAAATGAGTAACGTTCAGGTTCGATGGATTTGAGAACAAACATTCGACATCAACGACGATTCAATCAAATCTTCCAGGAATAAAAAAGCACCTAAACACCTTCATGCTGCAGTGGCCCGACCCATCAAATCGGTTTGAAGCTATTTTTTTTTCCTACAATTATGGATAATGTCTCAAATCGTATGTACTAAAATGTGGATATGCCCTCTTGTTTTGTTGACTTTGAGGATATTATGTTTGTTCATCCGTATGTAATTAGCTCCAAGCCACACTATTATAAAACCGACCGTTATTAACAAAGTTTGGATCCTTTTTTCCAATATAGGTTAGGTTAAGGTTAGTTTAGGTTAGGTTAGGTTAGGTTAGGTTAGGTTAGGTTTAGGTTAGGTTAAGGTTAGGTTAGGTAAGGTTAGATTAGGTTTGCTTAGGTTAGGTTAGGTTAGGTTAAGTAAGGTTAAGTAAGGTTAGGTTTGGTTAGGTTAGGTTAGGTTAGGTTAGGTTAGGTTAGGTTAGGATAGGTAAGGTTAGGTTAGGTTAGGTTAGGTTAGGTTAGGTTAGGTTAGGTTAGGTTAGGTTAGGTTAGGTTAGGTTAGGTTAGGTTAGGTTAGGATAGGTTAGGTTAGCTAGGTTAGATTAGGTTAGGTTAGGATAGGTTAGGTTAGGTTAGGTTAGGTTAGGTTAGGTTAGGTTAGGTTAGGTTAGGTTAGGTTAGGATAGGTTAGGTTAGGTAAGGCTAGGTTAGATTAGGTTAGAATAGGTTAGGTTAGGTTAGGTTAGGTTAGGTTAGGTTATGTTAGGATAGGATAGGATAGGATAGGATAGGATAGTATAGGATAGGATAGGATAGGATAGGATAGGATAGGATAGGATAGGATAGGATAGGTTAGGCTAGGTTAGGTTAGGTTAGGTTAGATTAGGTTAGGTTAGGATAGGTTAAGTTAGGTTAGGTTAGGTTAGTTTAGGTTACGTTAGGTTAGGATAAGTTAGTGTGGCTATCATTAAGGGTGACACACTTAGGCATCACATGGGCCCGTTGTGATACCACGAATAATGGGAAAATAAAGAAGAAACTGAAAATATCAACGAGTTGAACCTAGAGCCTTTCGCTTCATGAGTTGGCATCTCAACCAGCTAAGGCACAGATTCCGCCTATTTCCAATGTAACTTAAATCTAAAACTGCTTAGATGGGTTAGACTCTAGAGCATAGGTACTTAGACTATAGAAAATGTCCATCGGAATGTCTTTTCAACAATGTGTCTTAATTCTGAGTCGATTTTAAATTATATATTTAACAGATTATAGAAGAAATTCGGAAACTTAGGCATCCACCGTTCTTCTTCTTAAACAATTATGCTAAATAACACAGACCCACCAAAAAGAAAATTCCTCAATATGCTTGAAATATGTTTTAGGGGTTGCTGAATCCGAGTTTAAGGTCCATGTAGCTCCATCAGATCCAGTTTTTGCTATAAACTGAAAAAAGCATCATCCAACGGAGTTTTTGCGATACATTTTGAGGCTATGGCGAAACCTAGAGCGGATGGAGCTATATCCTCATACACTCATAGAAAAAACGTGCTAAATATAAGAAATAAATGACCAAAATCAAATCATTTCGAACTTAATAGTCTGTTAAATGCGAAAAATCTAATTCCAAGAAGGAAATCTTAATTTTTTAAGATCGGACCTAAGATCATAATCTTGGCATAAATCTTGTTTTAAGAGTGATTTTTAAGATTGAATTCTTATAAAAAATCTTTGACTAAGAATGAGTATCTTGGCAACAAAGAATGAAATTCTTGTTTTAAGAGCGATTTTTAAGATTGAATTCTTATTAAAAATCTTCGACTAAGAATGAATTCTTAGTACCAAAGAATGAAATCTTGTTTTAAATCTACTTTTAAGATCAATTACCAGAATATATTCTTATAAAAAATCTTAATATTAAGAATTGATTCTTATATTTTTAAGAACGTATTCTTCGTATAAATCTTAAGCGTAGTCGAGACTATATGACAAAACGTTACATATATTTCAACTTTGAAAAAAATTTCTCACAATTTTAAAAATTTTTCTTAAAAAATAAAGTCAATTTTTAAGAAAAATTTTAGGAATGTGAAAAATTTTTCTCAAAGTTGACATATAAGTAGCAATTTTGTCATATAGTCCTAAACCAAGGCGTATTTAACAAGGTGGTGCAGTAGGAACTGCTCTTCTTCTTCCCTTTTTTCAACTCGGAACTGTCAAATTTTGTATTGAATTTCGTACGCTTACATTTTTTCAACGAAATTAAAAATTTTTTATTGGAACAAAATTCAAACAAGCATGAACTGATTTTGACATTTCCGAGTTTTTTTTACATTGTTGTTGTACTACTGCCACCACCTTGTTAAATACGCCTTGGTCTAAACTTAGCTTTATTTTTCATTTGATTCCTAATGTTCGAATAAAATCCAAATTGTTTTTATAAATGTATGCTTGTATTTATTTAATTTATTAATTTTACAATAGATTCGGTCTTAGATATGTTTTCCCATTGTTTATTGGATATAAATGTACAGGAGGACTCGTGAAATTTGAAATTTCAATTATATCAATAATGTCTATCACACTTAAACACGTCCGCTCTGTTCAATGATACAAGCAACAATGACGCGATGTCTGCGAATTTCCAAGAACGTGTTCCTCAAATTGAAGAGTTCGTTCTAAAATTCAAGATTACGCTCTTGGTTTTAAGGCATCGAACTAAAAATCAAGAATGCGTTCTAAAATTCAATGATTAGGATCTCCGTTTAAGAGTATCCGAACAAAAATTCAAGATTCCGATCTTGGTTTTAAGAGCATCGAACTGAAAATCAAAGAATGCGTTCTAAAATTCAAGATTAAAATCTCCGTTTAAGAGCATCGAACTAAAAATCAAGAATGCGTTCTAAAATTCAAGATTAGGATCTCCGTTTCAAAATTATCGAACTAAAAATTAAGAAAAATTGCTTGAAATTGAGATTTTAATCTTATTGACAATATTTCAAGATTAAAAATGCAAGAATG
>CM035807.1:111466705-111483639 GCA_020466095.1 Chlorops oryzae
CAACTAATGAGCCTTATATTTGCCCATTTTTCCTGTCTCTCTGTATACCAAGTTGTTCTTTTCCCAGTTTGCAGGAGTTTCTAGTTTGAAAACTACCGCAAACTGCTGCGAACTCCTGCCCTTGTTCAAAATATTTTTGTTGAATCAAATAGTGTCTGAGAAGAGTGATTGTTAACTCTGTCATTACCATTTGCAGGGCCGTTTTTAGGCATAGGCTACATAGGCTGCAGCCTATGGGCTCGTACCACAAAGGGGGCCCGCACTACAAAATGGTATTGCCTCGATATGTTTGCATAGCAAATATTTTTTTCGCTACTCTAGGGGGCCCGCACCACAGGCACAGCCCAAAAGCCTAGAAACGGCCCTGACTATTTGGACATAGTACCCCAAAAAAACTACTTTTTAAAAATCCATTATCAACATGCCATTTCATGCTTTCTTAGTTCCCAAAAGGTTCTTTTTAAAATACTTATCCACCAGGGTATTTGATACCAAAAATGTTTTTATACCCGACACACTGTGTCGAGGGTATATTGCGTTTGTGTGGTTGTGTGTAACACCCAGAACCAGTCGAGATAGACCATACAAAATGTATATAGAAATGATCAGCGTCACCAGGAGATTTGATTTAGACATGTCCGTCTGTCTGTCTGTCCGTCTGTTTGTATACACTTATCTAATCGAAGGAGTTAAACTATTTTGACAAAATTTGGTATGCGTGCTCACGGGGACATGAGTAAGAATAAGTTCGAGAATGGACCCGATCGGACTATTTTTAGGGGTACCTCCAGTACTAGGGTCTGTTATGAAAATCACAAAAACTGCTCTAAAATCGAAGTTTTTCAACATATTTTGATAAAATTTGATATTTGAACGTGTTTCAAGGCACATAACGATTTACAAAAATTTTAAAAGGGGGCGTGGCAGAAGGGCGTTTTTCGAAAATTGTCCCCTACACCCGAAATTCAAAAGGGACTTGAACGAAATTTGGCAATTATGCTTCCTTTGTAGCCATAAACATCCTCCCAAAATATTTCCTTGGTCGGTCCATTATTAAGGGTACCTCCAGTACTAGGAGCTGTCACAAAAATCTCAAAACTGCCTCAAAATCGGACTTTTTCGAAATATTTCAATGAAACTTAGAATTCGAGCGTATATTTAAGACTCCGATTAGAATTCCGAAAAATTGGAAAAGTGGGCGTGGCAAAAGGGCGGTTTTCATAAAGAAATTCAACAAAATTCGGTATAATGGCCTTAAAAACCTCTTGAATATTCTTTCTAAGTGGTCCTGTTTTTTGGGCATTGTTCAAAAATTATTTGAACACGTGTGTCTGTGTCGGGTATTTTATTGTCAGGCTCAGTTGTCTATAATACCCTTACTTGTTTTAATTAATCCATTGTGGCTTAATATAGATTTATAGTGAAAGGTTTAGAGAAAAATATTGTGATTTTTTAACGTCGTTTTTTTATATGTTTAATTGTTAATATTATACCCCAATGCATAATTACCTTTAATTGTAATTTAACTTCATTTACCTAAGGAGCTCTTGCACCCAGATTATTGGATTCTTAGTTCTCAATTGCAATATAATTCAGTACGAATTCCAATGATCATGTTAAAACTACAAAAGAACCGTAAAAGATGGTAGAAAAATGTCAAAGGCGAAAGGGTTAAAGTTTAAAACTAAGTCTTTCAAAAAGTGATATGTAGCATCAAACACTTTTGCTTTGTTGTTGGCAGAAATGTTCTTTTGTGCCGCAAAGTTGTTGCCTTTAAACTAATTTACAGAGCAGGGAACATTGTTCTTCTCATGAATTGTCAGGGTTGCTTCGTTCAGTTTTACAATTTTTTCCTTCTTTCTTTTGCTCAAAATCATAAATCTTAAGTTAAAAGGTCACGTAAATTAAAAGTTTTGCTATTATATAAAACTTATTCTTCATTTTATTTTTCATTGTCCTTTGAAGATGTTCCGGGATGAAAATATAACGCAAAGGAGCAGAATTATAAAATCCTAGAACTTTGGAATTTTTTTTTCTTTAGAATGAAAAACAGAATAGAAAAAATAACACCAAAAGAGAAGACAACAAAAGAAGACAGACAACGTGTTAAAAACTTTTTTTGACTTCAGAAACAGAAGTTCATCTTTTTTAATTATTTCGAATAAAAAAAAGTACGTAGTTTGCATACAAAGCTTTGTGAAATTTTAGAAATTTTTATGAGAAGTGAGAATATCTTAAATAAATAAGTATATGTATAGTGATAATAGATTCAAATTTGATACGGGAAATATGAGTGCAATTAGAATCTTTAATTTTGAAATTTTTTCATGAATAAATTTTGGCCGGACATTCCAGTTGATGTTGTCGGAGTGCTAAGATTAATGAGTCCGAAAATATGATGCTTAAAAACATGAATGAAATATTGCATGTATTTATATGGCTTCTTCTCCCCGCCCTCTTACGGTTATGGGTGTGACGCACCCGCGACTCCTAGACAAACAGTCACTAGAAAGCTCACCGGATATTGGATGAAATTGGCAGTATATTGTGGGTGGGAATATACGAAAGGTTGATCATATGGTCCTGAACATGGTACAGCAGGAAGTTTGTGCAGTTCTGCTGGGTCTTGCGATGACTCCCTTGTAAAATTACCGCCTAGGCGGTTGGTAATTTAAGAGGAATCGAAATTTTGCTCACATTCTTTTTGGGTTTTCAAGTGTCCCGGCCTATCCCCATGTCCGCAAAATGCAACCAGTTTCTCCAAAATCGTTCTGTCATCCGAGGTTAGTCCTACCACCGCGAGATCTCATTTTATTGTGCGCATCCAAATAAATAAATAAATAATAGGAAAATAAATAAACGGCCTAATTTTAGACCAAAATCATTTGGATAACCTTCGCAGACACGTTTGATTCAGAATATGATTTCAATAAAAAAATATTTTCTTTCAACTCTTCAAGCGAACTCAATACTGGATGCGAATCCCAATTCTCAAATGAGTATTTTCAGGAAATTACTGAAACATGGCATTGTTTGTTTTTGTAAGGATCTGTCTGTACCCTAAAGCGTTAATTAAGCTTGTAGTTGGCTTCACTGACTGTTCTGAAATAGCTGCAGTAAGCTTCAACATTCAAACAATGGACTGGATATGATGCGATTGGACATTTGAGTTAGTTGAGTTATGAGGAAATACTCAGAAAATAATATCTGTTCATTGTTTCTGTTTAATAATACAGTAGATTTAAGAGAAAAATATCCTCGCTTTGATGAATTTTAAAGGGTACCTTATACATAGAAAACAATGCATTTCGACTGATCCTTTTTGTTTTATGAAAATATTTCATTTACGACACCATCCTTTTATATGTGTATAATTTAGAAGAGGTAAAATTTGTGTTGCCTTAAAAATGTATATGTGAGATGAAAACAAAATGGCTGCCGCATTTTAACTTTAGTCAAATATATTCGGAAAAGTCGAAATATCCAAGGTGCACGCATGACTCCCTTACCGGATGTAAATGCTTTCAAATCGTTGGCAGCCGTGTACGTGAATTGCATAAGATGCACAAAAAGTTTTGTGTTTCGCTTTTTAAAGCTCTCATAACAGCCCACATGTTCCACATCTTGAGCTTATGCTTTTCTCATATGCATATGAAAATTTAGAAAATTCGCAAATTTTTTTTCTATTCAAATGAGAGATGCATCGCCACAATATTCACGTCACCCACAGAGATCTACAAGTCCATTTTGTGCTCGTAATCTGGAGTTTTAGAATTTAAAAAGAGAAAAAAATATTATTTAGAAACCAAGCGACCTTTTTAAGGCTGCTTTGCACGTTTTCCGTAATTGTTTTTCGTCAGTTAAAATTTTATTTTTTTCTTATTGAGAGAAGAAAGAATTCTTAAGGTCAATATTAGCAAAGATATTTAAAAATATTTTTAAATAAAATCGTACTTTTACATTTGACCATTTAAGGGGGTCTTCTCATTGAAAACCCGTTTTTTGGACCCTTTTTAAAAAAATTCTTATTTGAAAACGCAAAGAATAATTGAAAACTTTTTTTATTTATTGCATTTGCCTCGATACGTGGGCTGTTCAAAAAGTAATGAGACTTCAAAGTTGGTGGTGAAAAAAAAGGTGCCGTCACGGCGGCCACGATTCCGGGTCTCCGGAGCGTCCGAAATGGGGAAAAAAACGGGGTTATAATCAGTATAGATGTAATTCTCGGGTGAACCTCAAGCTTAATTTTGTGATTTTTTTTTACAAAATGGCGGCCATTCAAAAAAAAAAATTTCAATTTCGGGCTTTTTTTTTGTAGTTTAGTGTAAAAAAAAATAGTAAAAAATTTTTTAAAATTATGATCGAGGTTCACCCGAGAACGGTGACAATTCTGCGTCGATTTCACTTTGTTTCATGAAAATCGGTTCAGTTGAACTGGAGATATCATGGCCGCCAGTTCGAAAAACGTGGTTTCGAGATAAACGCGTTTAAAGTTTGAAGCAACGCAAAAATTACTCGTTTTAGCGCAGATCTTGCTCGACAAAGAAGGCTATATCCTCTAAACTATTTCGAATTTCAAAAAATCCTTTTAGGGGCATATTCACAACTACCCAAGCTATAAATAAATGCAAAAAAAAAAAGTCGAAAAAAAAAGTTGCTCAATGAGAAGACCCCCTTAAAGCTAAAATTTAGTATTTTAAAGCACAGTGCTGTGGCACTGTTGCCAGTTGAGGGGAATCTCCTCTAAATTAAAGTAAATTTGTGATCTTTAGTGGAGTTTCAGAGCAGAAAAGTGGTCAGGGTAAATTTGACTGAAACTTATGGGACCAAGTTTTTGTTTTTAAAATATTTCGAAATTATATTTTGAGGCTTTTGAACTCGATCAGCAGCTCTGTATTGGATTTTCGAATAACATATCGGCTTACAAGAATTTGAAGGAATAAATTGCTTTTAAGGAAAATCCAGGAAAAAAGATACAAGATTGGAAATTATACAGTCTGAGAACAGTAATGTAGATTATGAAACACTCAGCAGAATGATTATGTATCGACTACCTACATGTTCAAAAATATAATAGGGGAAAGTGGGGTAAATTTGACTCGTGTCTAAAGATGACCCCAGCTATAACATGAGAATGAAAAGGCTTCTGACAATTTAAAATTTTTATATAAAAATTATGTGGCTCTGGGATAGCGTAGGGGATGCGTGCTATGCTATTGACCCCAGGGTCCGAGGTTCGATTCCCGGCACAGGCGAAACGGAGTGTAATGTTCCAAGCCTAGCACTGGTTTTTCAAAAATCGCATGTTAGGGGCACACTACATAAAAAGACATACACTCAAACAAACACAAGAAAACCTCCTTGGTATCACAATGGGCCGATTAACGGCCTAAGTGGCAGCCACTTCAGCCTACCATATAAAAATTATAACTTTAATGTTTTAGAAAAAAATCGGTAATTTATCCTGATTAAGATTTTTCTCATAATATTAAATGGTGTTTGATAGTAGTGTGTTAAGGGGTTTTAAAGGAAAAAATAAAAACTTGAGAAAAAAATAATAAAATAATAAGTTTTGTGGCAATACTACAGCAGATAAATATTGCGGCACTGAGTGTCTTTAAAGGTCCATCCCGAAGAACATATGGTAAAATTCGATTTCGCTACTCCTTTGATCTCCTGTTTGCTCATTGCTTGTCCATAGTCGAAACAGACAAAATTCGTTATAGAGAGAATTTCCTATAAGCAGAAAAAAGGCACTAAAAATCTAGCGAAACGGCCTTGGGATGATTCGATACAGAGAAAACTACGTTATGGTGGAATTCCTTATAGAGAGTTTCGACTGTATCTATGCGTAATTATGGGTCAAGTTTTTATCTCAATGAAGGATCTTTTTGTTGTTATTTCATTTCATATTTTTGATTAGATTCGTCCTAATTTAATATTTGAAATTTGGACCGGGGTATAAATCGAATTGAGACGTGAGGTGACAATTTTCGAATATCTTTAGACAAATTGAAGATATTAAGTGATAAAGGAAAAGCACTTGGCTGTGAATTTCATTCAGAATTTCAAGTGGGGATATAGCTCAGGGGTAGAGCATTTGACTGCAGATCAAGAGGTCCCCGGTTCAAATCCGGGTGTCCCCTGTCCGGTAAGGAGTTTTTTTATTTTCAGGCTGTTTATTGAAATCGGTTTTAATACTTTCTTACCCCTTGAAGAAAGGTTTTCCAGTTTATTTTTTACTTTTCAATGGATGGCTTCTGCCAGAATATAGAGTCATGGAAATGCCTTTAAAGGAAAAATTAAAAACTTGAATAAAAAATATAAGGCTTCTTAGGAAATCGATTTTTATAGAAAAAAGTCAACCGTGTGGAAAAATTTGAATGGTGCAGCCATATATTTCTATACCTTTTTTAAACAATTTTTATTTTTAATTAACAATTAAAAAAATATAAATTTGTTAAAACTGACCCTTAAGATTGGTGGTAAAAAGGACTTCAATATGAAATATGAATATGTGAGTTCATTTAAGTAGTCAAGTTCACAGATCAAACGCAATTCTATGCAACAAGCCGAAGGGCTCTGAAAAGCTTTTGTTTGCAAATCAGTTTTTGTTGTAGTTAGGCCAATAATCAATCCACAATCCTTTTCAGGATACTAAAACAAACTCAGCTAGAGTTAAGCGAATAAGTTTTTATTTATTAAAGGAAATGTTTTCTCGATAAGAGTCGGATTCGAACTAAACTAAATGTCTAATTCTATTTCTTAAATTGATTTTTAATATAAAAAACAAAGGTAGCGTGATACTATTCTTGAGTTTTTAACACTTCCCCTCAAGTTAGCTAGGACGCTTAAAAATGTTAATCCAAGTTCAGTAATGCATTTGAAATGCTTTGGTGATGGAAGAGCTTTAGTTAGTACATCCGCTGGCATCTTATTTGTTTTCCATGTACTTGATTAAGACCTCTCCTTTCGCAACAGCTTCTCGTACAAAATGGTGCCTTATATCAATATGTTTTGTTCTGTTATGGAAAACTTGGTTTTTTGATAACAGACCAGCCCCTTGATTATCATTATATATGATAGTTGGAGGCTGCTCACCAATAATTTCATCCAGAAAACGACGTAGATGTATTGCTTCTTTCGAAGCATCCGATAACGACATATATTCCGCCTCTGTGCTTGACAAGGCTACAGACCGCTGTTTGCGTGATTCCCAACTTACAGCTGCATTAGCTAGGCAAAATGCGTACCCAGTATATGATTTTTGATCATCTGTTGATGATCCCCAATCCGCATCAGTATACCCAACAAGCTGCTCTCCAGTTTTCTCAAATACCAAACCCAATTGCTGAGTCTGCTTAAGGTAACGGAGAACCCTTTTAGCGGCTACCCAGTGCTGCTTCCCAAAGTTTGAGTTGAATTGACTTAGTGCACTTACTGCGTGTGCGATGTCAGGACGTGTACAAACTGCAAGATACATTAAACTACCAATTAAATTTTGATATGGTGTACCTTCAAGTTCCTTTTTCTCTTCTTCATTTTCAGGACACATTTCTCTTGATAGCTTTTCGCTGGCGTTTAATGGGCAGCTTACTCCTTTACAGTCCTCCATCTCAAAACGATGCAAAATATCTTTAATGTAATGCTGCTGGCTCATAGTGATTTTTGATTTGTTATCACTTTGTTTGAATTCGATGCCCAAACAATACTTTATTCTTCCCATATCTTTCATTTCAAAACTCTTCGACAATTCGGCTTTCAAAATCGTTAATTCATCTTCTTTATTCGCTGCTATGATTAAATCGTCCACATAAATTGTCACTATTACCACATTATCTTCATTCTTTCGGATATAGACACATGGATCAGCAAGTGACGGATTTAAGTTTAATTGACGCAATTTTTCGTCTAATTTCTTGTACCATTGCCTTCCCGATTGCTTGAGACCATAAAGAGCTTTTTGTATTAAACATACCCTATCTCCCTGAAGATGTTGTTTTTCTTGTTCTGACAAGAACATATGAAATTCTTTCGGGATGTCCATGAATATTTCTTCTTCAATATCCCCATTCAAATAAGCACTGACGAAGTCCAATTGGTGTACTTCCAAATCCAATTCGGCAGCTAACGCCATCACCATTCTTATTGACTGCATTCTTGCCACTGGAGCAAATGTTTCATTATAGTCAATTCCAGGTCTTTGACTAAATCCCTTTGCTACCAATCTGGCTTTATAGCGGTCCACAGATCCATCTTGATTAGTTTTTACTCGGAGTACCCATCTTGAGCCAATGACCTTTCTGTTTTGCGGTCGACCAAC
Organism: Chlorops oryzae; assembly: GCA_020466095.1. Taxonomy (NCBI): domain Eukaryota; kingdom Metazoa; phylum Arthropoda; class Insecta; order Diptera; family Chloropidae; genus Chlorops; species Chlorops oryzae. Next base: position 111,475,029 of record CM035807.1, read on the forward strand.
GATTTTCCAAGTTCCATTCCTTTTGAGGGCATCAAATTCTGTTTTCATAGCGTTGATCCATTTATCTGCATCTGCACCAGACAAAACTTCTTCAACTGTTTCAGCCAATCCCGCGAAATCTTCACTTGCAGTATTCAAATCAGGCTCTACTTGGGCTCTTGAAATTTCGTTAACCCTCTAGCATGCAAAATTGAACGGCTAGAAATTTTTTGACGAAAATTTTTTTCTAAAATAGTTTGGGTGCGTGGAATCCGAATCTGATGTTGAAATCCAAAAAAAAATTATCTGTCGACCGCCAGGTGAAAAAATCGAAAAACCGCCCCCTCTAAAAATCTTGCGAAAAAAATATTTAATATAATAAAATTAGAAATTATTCGAAAGTAGAAGGTTCAAATCACTCAGAAAATATTATTTCACATGATTCGGCAAACAAAAACAAAAGTTTTGGTTGTTTGAAAATTTAAAAAACAAGTGTACGAAAAGTTTTTACGTGCTAATTTCTTGGTTAACGCATTCAAATGACTGTAAAAACTCAACCAAACGTCACAGAGACTTCAGTGATCGCTCAAAATGTGCTCAGAGAGTTGCCAGATGCTAATAATCATATTGACATACAAATAAATCAACGGATTTGCTGCCATTTAGCTTTTATTGATGGCCGCCTGAGGGCGGTCTTACATGCTAGAGGGTTAAAGATTTTTCGTGGTCGTCCCCTTTGGCCTGTCCTCATAATTTTCGGGCGCCCTCGTCCTCTTCTTGTTGGAAGTGTTTGGTTATGTAAATGCTCTCCACGGCTTAAAACGCGTTCATCGTCCACATTAATTTCACGCGATACATTTTCTGGCTTCAATTCATAATTTACGTTGATGCTGTTTTCCGGTAGGTGCTCATTCATGAAATCTGAAAAAACATCGTTCGACTGACAATTGTTCAGAAATTTCACGTCTCGACTTCGATGTACCTTCCTGTCAACTGGGTCCCATAATCTATAAGCTTTTGATATTGTTGAGTATCCAACGAAAATGCATTTTTTCGACCTTGAGTCGAACTTGCTTTTATTTGGTTTTTTGTCCAACATGTATGCTACATCGCCAAATCTTTGGAAGTAATTCACATTTGGAGTTTTTCCGGTCCAAACCTTGAAGGGACAATCGCCTTGTAAGCTTTTAGTGGGACATCTATTCCGAATATAGTTCGCTGTTCCGATGGCTTCAGCCCAAAAACTTGCTGGTAATTTAGATTGCATCATCATGCACCTTGCCATTTCAACAAGAGTGCGGTTCTTCCTCTCTGCTACACCATTTTGTTGAGGGGTATGTGGCACGCTGAATTCGTGTTTGATTCCTTCTTTCTTCAAAAAATCATCAAGTTCGTAGCATGCGAATTCGGTTCCATTGTCGGAACGTAACACCTTAATTCGTTTTCCTGTTTTATTTTCTACTAACGCTTTGAATTCCTTAAACTTATCTGCGACTTCATTTTTCTTTTTGAGGAAATAAACCTCACACCATCGACTCTTGTCATCAATGAATGTAACAAAATAACGACTTCCTCCATTTGAACTTTCCCTCATAGGTCCACATACATCTGTATGTATCAGTTCCAAAAGATCCTCACAAGTTGTAAGAGAGTTCATGAAAGGTGCACGCGTTTGCTTCCCCTTGATACAAACCTCACACTTTGGAAGCCATTCATCCACCTTTGTTTGAATTCCTGCCACCTTACCCTGTTTGATCATGTACTTCAAATCGTTCTCATTTAGATGGCCGAATTTCTCATGCCAATCCGCAAGCGTCGATTTTGTGTTAACCACATTTCCTTGTTCAACTAATTCATGTACGTAATATAGTCCATTTTCTCTTTTGGCAGTCATAATATATTTATTTGTTTTAGGATTTCGAACGATGGCCTTATCTTTGAAAAATTTTACTTCGAATCCATGATCGGTCATCTTTGATACGGATAACAGATTTGTCCGCAAGTCTGGTACGTATAAAGAATTTTCCAAAATCGCAATGACGTAATCTTTTGTTTTTATTTTTATGGTACCTCTTCCTTCAATGTTAATTGTTTCATTACTTGCCAGATTCAATTTTTCTTTGTTCCCTTCGGTAATTTCAGTAAATCTTTCTTTCGAGTTGCATATATGAGACGATGCGCCTGAATCCAAAACCCAAACGTATTCATTTTTATTTGCATACATTACTTCTTCAATGCATTGGGTAGATTCATCAAGATCCTCTTCGGTTTGTTTGCCCTTTGTATTCTGACTATATTTCTTCTCTCTACAATTGTTCGCCTTGTGTCCTTTCTTTCCGCAAATGAAACATATAATATTACTCCGACTGGAATTGTTATATTTGACGTTCTGCGGATATGATTTATACTCCTTATTTATTTTTGTTAAAAATGCATTTTTTTCGCCCAGGTTGATATCTCTTCGTCTTGCTTCATACTCCTCTAAAAGCTTAGTTTTCAAATTTTCTGGTTTTATTAGCTTTTCCTGTGTTTCGATAGCAATGCGGAAGGATTCGTATTCATCTGGAATGCTATATAATAAAAGGACTGTCAACATATCACTGTTATCCTGTATATCCATTTCGTTAATTTTATCAACGATTTCGAAAAACTTTCCTACGTGTTCGCGCATATCATCTCCACTTTTCATTTTGAGAAGTATTAATGATTTCATAAGGTAAGCCCTGCGCGCGGGACCTTTTGATTCATAAATACTATGAAGTTTTTCCCAAATTTCCTTCGTCGTCTGACAGTTCTTTATATGTCCCAACTCGGTTGTGCCTATGCAAAGGATTATATCTGCCTGCGCCTTTGCGTCGTTTTCGTCCCATGATGCAGCCTCAGCAGGATTCTCTACCGGATCTGGTTTGATGTTATGAGTATATTTCCATGCGTCGTTCTTTACCAACAACGCCTTCATATGGATTTTCCATGAACTGAAGTTTTCCTTGTTAAGCGGCTCTATTTTAATGTTCATGCTCATTTTGATTTTACCAATAAATTATTCTCGGAAGGAACGCAATAAATCGAAACGCATCAAAAAACGAGATCCTTTAATATGCGCAGTGGAAGCGTGCTGGGCCCATAACCTTTGTTGTAGTTAGGCTAATAATCAATCCACAATCATTTTCAGGATACTAAAACAAACTCAGCTAGAGTTAAGCGAATAAGTTTTTATTTATTAAAGGAAATGTTTTCTCGATAAGAGTGGATTCGAACTAAACTAAATGTCTAATTCTATTTCTTAAATTGATTTTTAATATAAAAAACAAAGGTAGCGTGATACTATTCTTGAGTTTTAACAGTTTTCATACAAAAATTAATATTTAAAATAAATTTAGCGCAGTTCTTAGGAATGTAGCCCATAGACCATCCACGGATGCATTGGAGAGGGGTTGGCATGAATCGGGCTTCCGTTGTCCCATGCCCTGATGATGTTCTATTGTGTTCATGGAAATAGCTGAAATAATTTTGCTTAGCGGGCGTGGACTTCATTTTGTTTTTCTTTTATTAATTTCTTTCTTTGAGTAACATCCGCTTCCGCTTATGCCTTAGATTGAGGATAGCTTGCATAAAAAGTTTGCAAACTTTGATAGCGAACATACAAGGTAAAGTGATTTTGAAAACCGCGGTTAAACGGTTGAAATTTTTCTTTTGAAAGTTTCTTCCATGAAATGTCGAAAAATCGAGTCTTTTATTCTGCAACGAAAAGACGAGAGAAAAGTTATCGGAAAAGCGCTTTACACAAAGAGTGTTAAAACTTCGCACAGGGCTAGAGTTTTTGTACATTTTTCTATGTATTTTATAGAGTCTTAAAAGATTTCTCACCTCAAGAGTGCGTATAGTTTGAAGGTATCAAATTTCCAAAGACGATTGCATGAAGCTTGCAGGGAACAAGAACTATTACATGAATCAATTTTCCTCGAAGACTACCCCTTTTTTTATGTGCACTCAATTTCGTCGGTTTAATATGATTTCGTGTCATATTCTTCGATATCATAAATGTGTTCAAGTAAACGTCAAAAGCACTTAAGAATCTTATTTTCTCCATTTTTTTTTCTATCCCCAAAGGTAGAAAGTAAATGAATGAAGTGAAAAAAAAAATATATATATAGCTATACATAGGTTCATATAATAAAATGAAAGTGCACATTAAGCCGGAATGCTTTCTGTAAGGGAGAAGTCATTTCCTTTTTGCTTGAATTAAATTGCATAAAGAACACGGAAATGACATTTGCAATAACCAAGCTCCATTCGGTAAGATTGAGAGTGGTATTAAGCAATAAAATTGAAACTGCATATGAAAAAGGAAATTCGTATAGGAAGGAAGATGCATTCGGAGTCCCAAAATGAAAAGCGAGGACATCGAGCAAACGAACGAAAGAAAAAATGAACAACATTTGAGTAGAATTGAGAATGCTGAAAGAGTGAAGTGGTTTGCTCTTTTATATATAAATTTTTTTTGTTTTTGGTTATAGTTCTTTTTTTTGTATATTTATTTACACACACTCATTTAGTGAAAGGGAAAATCCATTTTCTTAGAAATTTTTCTTTTCTCGCTTGCATAAAGTTCTGTACGTAGAAGTACCTTAGAGCGCTTTAAAAGGATCTGCTAGCGAAGGAAAAATGAGAATTCTCTGGTATAGCTAGAATTTTTTAAAGGCTTAAGAGCATAAATATGACTTTTCAGTTGTGTTTCGAGCAAGCTTATAGTGAAATTCAATAGAGGGGACTAGGTACATGAAGAGACAATTCGTTCTATTAAATATTTGATTTAATTTATAATGAATATAAGATCCTAGACCACACGAAAAAGTCTTATAGAAAGCAGTAGTGATTGAAAATCCTTCTGGAAGGGACTTAAACTGTTAAAATTATCAGCTGTAACTGTTGAACCTTTGTATATACTATATCAAGTGTCCTTTCTCCTTGCGGAAACTCCTCTTAAGCAGACACTTTTTGGGAATGATCTTGTATTCTTGCTTCTCAAATAAGAAGTTTGTTCTTCAGCGAACATCTTTGTTAATCGGATATATTTTTCGGTCACGTAGGTGTCCGCTGAAGAGAGATTACACTGTACATGTAAACTAACCTAGAAAAGCAAAAATCTTTGTTCTATCCAGCGATATGATATTTCAATAATGAAGTGGCTACATAGATATTCATATGTAGACACCGACAAAGGTGCTCGGCAGTGCTTTTATCGGGGTCAAAAATTTTATAAGTAACACTGTGCGACATATTAGAGGTGATGTTTTGTAAACAAAAATTTGAAGACTGTTTTTGAACGTTGCTCGGTGAGTATAACAACACCTCATACTCAGTTTTGTCGAGTCACCTCTACTTTTTTTTAAAATAGACTTCAAAGAGTGGGGCCGAGAATTAAATTACTCACCTACTTATGGCTATATCTCGTAATCCGTTCAATATTTTAATTTATTTTATATCACAATTTATAGCTCTGAACTCATTTGAAATAGTTTTAGTACAAACCGACCCAAAAAAACTCTATCTAGTAGGTGCAAATTGCAAAAATCCTAAAATTTTAAGTGTTTTTTTAAATCATATTTTATTTTGTATGGCCTATAGCTCTCAAGGCAATAAACATTTTATCAAAATTTTTTGATGCAAATATAGAAAGACTATAACTAAACAACTTCTTCATATACACGAACTGCATCCGAGCACTACTTGATACCGTTTTTCCGCTGCAAAGTTGAACATTTTTTACCAAAAATTGGAAGAAAAAACGCAAAATCACCCTTTGGGTATGCACGAAATTTTTCAACCCAAAGCAAATGGTTCAGAGCCGTACTGATTACATATTATTTTCATAGTTCGGAACCATTTGCGTTGAGTTGAAAAACAGTCGTCAAAGTTTTGCTTACAAAATCGTGTCGCACTGTGTAATAAAAAGTAATTTTAATCAATAGGTAGGCTATAATGTGTTTCTAGTTCAGAAAGGGTTATAGATACTGCTTTAATAATGTTGCTCTTATCATCGAATAACATTTTAAGTAACTACAAAGCAACTTGCAAATCTTAAAAAAACAAAATCCCTTGAAGTCATGTTAGTAAGCCTTTACCCGAAAGTAGCTCAATATTCCTTCTTTGGCCATATCTCTACCATATATGTATGTATGTATTTACATAACAAAGTCACAAATAAGCCGCAGAGAACGAATAGCAGAAAGAAGACATCAAAACATTTTCCCAATTCCTTCGCTATACCAACTGCATGTGGCGGCAAAACATCACGTAAAAATAAAAACTGAACAGATTTTTCTTCCACTTTACCAAATTCTCCTCGCAAGGAGCACAAGAAACACAACAAGAGGCAACATTTTTGCGCAATGTACTAAAAACATCTCATGATAACATTAAGCTCTGCATTTCATTTTAAAAAGCCTGACATTATCACGCACCAGCAACAAATTCTTATAAGAAATATATAAAAAAAAAAAAAAAAGCTACCCCCCTGAAAAAAAATTCAAAAAAAAGGATATTCCTGCACAGATTTTTCCAGCTTTCGCACACTTTGCAACGTTGACGACTCAGTTCCGGCGCCTGTTATTTCCGCTGATTTCGATATGCTGGAGTGCCTTTTGCTCTGATTTTCTAGTGATTTTCAAAAGCACACTTGATTCGGAGCATCAGGAAGTGGACGCTTTCAAAACTATTTCTCAGTATATCTTGGCAGCGATAGAGTTGTTATAATTTGAAATTGATTCAATTGGAATGATAACAAAAAGTGGCAACGGCTCAAATCTCTCTACTTCAACTTTCTTCAATTTGATTAAGCAATGCCAAATGGTAGTGGAATTTCGAAAGAAATAAAACTCTTACTCTCAAGATAAATATAATCTTGTTTCATACCAAAGCGAAAACTTTCAAATAGTTGAAATCAATTTGAGAAAGGCGAACGAAAATTGATAACTTAGTTCTTTGAAAAGGAATTTTTGAATAGAGTGGAAGGGGTTTTCACATTTTTAGCGATTGAACTTGAAAAATTTTACCCTTTGTTAGATCAATCCTTTGAGTCGATTTTTAATAAGAATTTTGGCAATACTAGCCCGAGTAAAAATATTTGTATTTATTTTGCACGCCCAAGCCATGACCAAATAATGAACAGTATCGCGCCCAAATCGCAAGCCCCGGGCTTTGATTTTTGGGCGTTATTTGGGCCCGATTTGGGCCTGCACATTTCTACTCGGGACTGCAGAGCAGTATTACGAAATTTCGCAACTCCTTTGATCTCCTGTTTGCTCCTTGCTTGTCAACCACATTTGAAACGGACAAAATTTGTTATAGAGAAAATTTCCTATAAGCAGAAAAGAGGCACTAAAAATCTAGCGAAACGGCCTTGAGATGATTCGATACAGAGAAAACTACGTTATGGTGGAGTTCCTTATAGAGATTTTCGACTGTATCTATGCGTAATTATGAGTCATGTTTTTATCTCAATGAAGGATCTTTTTGTTGTTATTTCATTTCATATTTTTGATTAGGTTCGTCCTAATTTAATATTTGAAATTAGGACCGGGGTATAAATCGAATTGAGACGTGAGGTGACAATTTTCCAATATCTTTAGACAAATTGAAGATATTAAGTGATAAAGGAAAAGCACTTGGCTGTGAATTTCATTCAGAATTCCATGTGGGGATATAGCTCAGGGGTAGAGCATTTGACTGCAGATCAAGAGGTCCCCGGTTCAAATCCGGGTGTCCCCTGTCCGGTAAGGAGTTTTTTTATTTTCGGGCTGTTTATTGAAATCGGTTTCAATACCTTCTTACCCCTTCAAGAAAGGTTTTCCAGTTTATTTTTTACTTTTCAATGGCTGGCTTCTGCCAGAATATGGAGTCATGGAAATGATAATGGTGAGCCTTGTATTGAATAAAAAAGAATATTGGACATTCCCGCTCACTTAGTGATTGATACGACTACTTTGATAGAGAATTTTTCGTTAATAAATTTCTATCGTCGACTAAAATTTTTCATTTTTTAGTATGTGGAAAATTAAAATTTCTTCTGTCGAAGGTATAGAACTTTTCGTATTTCTCTATCAGTAGTTCTTGACAAGGGTCATAACCTAGGGCTGGAGATTATTAATATTTCATAAATAGATCCATATATCGGCTCTAGCCTTAAGGTAATTCGCAATATAACAAGCTCTTTCAAAGGGCATTTTTTCTAGTTTAAGTTAAATTTCCTGTGGGTTTTCTTCCTATAATAAACTCTTTCTTTCGCTATCAATTTGATAGTTTTGAAAGTTCCTTGCCATTTCAGCAAGGGTTTTAGGCCTTGTATGGACGCTTTTTTCTGGTGTTCTTTGTGGTTTCCTTGCATATCAGAGGGGTTTTAACCCTCCCTGTGTATGACACTGCAGAGAATTTTAACTATTTTTATATAATAGAATCTAATTCAAGTCTGCAGACATCAAGGGCATCCAAAACCTCGGTTAATGGACACAACAAAATCAGACCTCGTGGCTGTAGGACTTACCACGGGTGATGCAACCGACAGAACAAAATGAAAGAACCGGTCGCGTCTTGTGGACCCCGGGATAGGCCGGGACACTTGAACATGCAAAAA
>CM035807.1:111483739-111506468 GCA_020466095.1 Chlorops oryzae
AAATTGGGCCGTTTATTTATTTATTATTTATTTATTTATTTGGATACGCACAATAAAATGAGACCTCGCGGCTGTAGGACTAACCTCGGATGATAGAACGATTTTGGAGAAACTGATTGCATTTTGCGGACATGGGGATAGGCCGGGCCACTTGAAAACGCAAGAAGAATGTGAGCGAAATTTCAAACCCTTATAATCAGTGCCGCCCACCACTACATTTACTAAATGCGTTTGTATGCGTGCACATTACACAGCGAGAAACAGTTGTGGATGTTTTCTTACAAAATTGAATAAATTTTTCTTAGAGCCGAAATATTTTGTTCGTTAGAACTGGATATGTCCCTTGTTGTGAGTCACTTCTACCGAAGTCACGTCACACTGCCGGCACTAAGAAGAAAAATAGCAAAGTGTCATCAATAATGCGGAAACGAAGAAACGATAGCGATCGGGTGCAATGTGTCAACAAAGCTCGACGGTTGAAATATGAAGCTATCATATTCAAACAGTGGTCAGTGGGCCAAATGCAGAATTGGGTCACCAATTATTACTTAATAGTGCAGCAACATGGAAAGAGAACTGGGTCAGCGCGACAACAACAGCCAGCGGAAGAAATAGAACGATGCAGAGACGCAGAAGAGCACACTGGAAATGATCGACTCGAGGAAAGTGCATGCAAAGCACTTTCTGATTTAAAAGCTGATCATCGAGCAACGGAAAGGGACTTGCATTTTGGAATCGACAAGTACACTATCAGATCTCAACTTTGGCGCACCTACTTACGAGCCAGGACGACAAAGTGTGGATCTCCGTGTTAGCTAGGGATTAGGGCAGTAAGTAAGCTAGAATAGAAAACTATTAAAAGGACTTTAGTAAATAAACATTTCTTATAACCGAATAAAGTCAGTGTTTTTATTTGGGAAAGTACGGAGTCCTTATTGGCGCTTTACGCGAGGTCCTTCCCCCAGCACGCACAACATTATGGCGCAGCCGGTTTTCGACTAAGGATAGTTGGGAACGAATTACGATCCGTGAAGTTTTTAACTTAAATTGCAAGTGCCAGGTCAACTTTGCAAAATAATAAAATAAAATATTGTTTGGCCACAGTGGGTTAAAATTGATATTTATTGGGCATATTTGAGTCATTCACTGAAACCTACTGAACAGTGGTGAAACCTAATTCAGTGGGGCCTGGGCGTGAGTGAAACTTCCGAAAGGCACTTTAGTGAAAAATGGCAAAAATATTCCGAATTGTATCGATTCATTTGTTTGAACCTTTTTGTACTGTACTGCTATAACCTGTCGAACAGTGGTGAAACCTAATTCGTCAGGATCCGGGTGTGAGTGAAACTTCCGAAGGACACCTTAGCGGCACAAAGCAGGAAGGGGATAAAAGAAAAACCCTGAAAAAAATTTTATAACAGAACAAGAATAACTGACTTTAAATAAAAAACAGCGGCAGAGGAAAGAATAATCATCAAGGGGCCGAAGAGAAGAAAGAACAATCGACAAAAACAGAATCGCAGTCAAAATGGTAAGTACACAAATAAACTACATACATATGTAATTTGCTATTTTGAGATTGTGCCCTTTACGACATCGATTTTTGCACGTAAAATTTTTTTTTAACGGAGTTTTTTCCCGTCGATTAAATGGAAAAAGAGTTAGAAGCTTTAAAACAAAAACTAAAAGAGTCCGAAGAACACGCTAGCATTGCTCAAGCGGAAGGGTGGAGTTTAATACGAGAAATAAATCCAAATCGCGAGTTTTTGCTTTTGATCCAAAACGAACTAGCATTGGCCCATTGCACTCAATTGGAAGAAGCAATTTACTTAATCGAAAAGGCAAAGAATTCAGTAAGTTCAGCGAACGTCGTGACAAAGACGCGAATTAAAGATTTAGAAGAAACTGTTCAACACCTCACCTTGAATTGTCAGACATTGCGAAAAAGAATAGATCAAGAAACAATTCTCATTGAAGAGTCAGAGGAACAAAACCAGTCACTGCGAGAAGCTCTCAAAGAGGCAGTAGGAAACAGCGAATTATCAGACGCCATTGAACAAAATAAGGCAAAAGAAAAAGAAATCCAATACCTCAGAGTGGAAATAGGCAATCTTAAACGAGAATTACGAACAATTTGCGAAACGTCGCCAGTTCCAACAAGACGAGCAACAAGTAATTCGGCCCAACAAACTCATTTCGAGACAGAGAATCCAAGGTCAACACAGCAACAAGTACCGAAAATTAAAGTCACAATGGCAGCAAATATAAACGAAGCCATCAGAAGTGCGCATCTCCTTGTTCCATATTTTTCGGGAGCGAAAGGACCAGGACTTAGAGAGGAAGTACTCAAATTTATCGGAGGATGTGAAATTTTGAAAGCCACAATCGACGAAGAACATGTGCAAGGCGTAATAAGTACTATCAAGCAACGGCTAACAGGAGACGCATTCGAACGAATGAGCCCAAAGACTTTCCATAACTTAGATGAAATGTGTCATTTTGTGAAGAATACATATGCTTCAAGGAGAACTTTGGAAGATATAAGGCTGGATATAGATAATAGCTTTCAAAGAGAAGGAGAACGGGCTAGTCTTTTTGGAGCTCGAATGGAAACATATCTCAATGAAGCAGAAACAGTGATAAAAGAAAAATGGAATGGACCAGAGGCGAAATCTTCGTTATGGGAGTACCATGATTTGACGGCGAGACGATTTCTTACAGGTCTAAGAGACGAAAAAATAGCAAACAAATTAAATGGTACAAATATTAAGGAATTAATCGAGTCAGCGATAAAATTAAGAGGAACTTCTAAGGATAAAAGCTCCAAACGCTACTTACACGTCTACAGTCAACACAAATGCATTAAATACGATACCTATGCAGACAGAACTATCATGCGCATTCTGCAAGGAAATGGGACATTTGTGGGACGTTTGCTATAGAAGAAGGAACACGCCATTATGCAGGCTTTGTGGTATTTATGGACATGAAGAAGGGCTAAACTGTCAGAAAAACACCAACATACCAAAAGCAGAAAGATACAAGCCACCGGAGACATTTATGGTCTGCACATATTGCTCACGGCGAGGACATACTGTCGAAAATTGTAGGAAAAAGCAAAGTAGCTTGTACTGCGAGCGTTGTCAGGTAAGAGGACACAGTACAAATAATTTTTGCTTTCAAGACAATGCACGTCAGACAGGAATGCAACAGGCACCACAACACACGACCAATACACAGCAAAATGCAGCGAGAAACGATAATGGCAACAACCGTAACAACAATCGTCCGGAGATTCAATGCTTTAATTGCCAAGGAGTGGGGCACATCTCTAGAAACTGTCCTCAGCAACAAAAGAATTCGGGAAACGCACGACGGCCCAGTCTTGGCCAACAGACTGGAACGCCCAATTAAGAAAAGAAAAGAGGCCATCCTCTGCCCCTTATATAAAACAAAAATCGAAAACGAATATAAGACGAAAAAACGGGGCAGATTCTACAAAGAATAAAAAGAATATCGAAGAACAAAGATGTACGGAGAAAAAAGAAATCGAAAATCAAATGGAATCAGAATTAAGAAAACTAATGGAGGTAGAGTTCGGCAACAATTTGGAGGAAAGTCGGAAAAAGGAATCAAAAAAGGCGAGGAAAAGAGTTTCGTTTGATAGCAATATACGGGTTCACGTTTATTCTGTGTGGAAAACGGAAAATATGGAGCCCTTTAAAATCAATCAACGCACTGAACAAAGAATTTTTACGGAGAGCTACTTTTGCGAATGGTTTTGGACACTAATTTCGTTGTTAATAAGATTATGGAAACAAGTATGCATAGTAAAATCAAAAGGAGGAGAAATGTTTATCAAAGAAGTTAATAAACTCATAATGTACACTTCATCGAATGCACCACAAGAGGATGCTTACATAGAAATACCCTGCGGACAGGCTATCAATGGGAAGGTCACCTTGTTGGTTGATTCAGGAGCTGATACGAGTTTGGTAAAGAGAGAGGCATTAAACAAAAATACACTTATAAACGATGATGAAAAGAAATTTTTAAGAGGAGCGTTCGGAGGCGATACGCGTACCATGGGATCAATAAATATTCAGCATGGACAAAATCCGGAACTACAATTTAAACTCCATGTGGTACCATACAATAGCACCCCTGCCAGCAGATGGACTCCTTGGGCGAGACATGCTCTGGAATAGGACTATTATGGACACGATTAAGAAAAAACTGACCTTTAAGATGAAAGGCAGTCAGACATCAACGCTATCCCCTAACATCATTGAGGCAAGGGCCACGGATTTGTATAGCAGCGACTGTCACAATCCCACCCCGAGCGGTCAGAATAATCCCAATTGACACTGGGCTACTGACAGACGAGTTAGTGGTACATAAGATGGAAATATTGCCAAAGGTGTATATAGGTGAGACACTAACGAAACCAAGAAATGGAATCGGATATATTTCAGTATTAAACGCCTCAGAAGAAAAAGCGAAATTAGAAAAAGGAAAGAGCTTAGAATTTTGCCTCTTCGAAAACTATCAAACACAAGAGTATTCTACGATAAACGTATGCGAAGGTAGTCAGCTGGATGAAAGATTAAACACTATAATGAACACTTTGCGTTTAGATGACACCCTGAATGAGGAAGAGAGACACTCCCTTCTTGCAATATGCAAGGACTATGCGGATGTGTTCCATATAAAAGGGGACGCACTTAGCCACACAAATGTGCTCAAGCACGAAATACAGACGGAAATCGGGAAAGCACCAGTAAACATCCGACAATATCGCCTTCCCGAGGCTCATAAAACAGAGATAAACAAACAAGTCAAAGAAATGTTGGAGCAAGGAATCATAGCACCGAGCAAATCTCCGTGGAACGCTCCAATCATTTTGGTACCGAAAAAGGCAGGTGCAGATGGTACAAAGAAATGGCGATTAGTAGTAGATTTTCGGCAATTGAATGAGCAGACAATAAAACAAGTATTTCCAATACCACGAATCGATGAAATCCTCGATCAGCTGGGCTGCAGCAGATATTTTACGACTTTGGATTTGGCAAGCGGATATCACCAAGTACTTCTGGACGACTATGACAAGGAAAAAAACTGCTTTTAGCACAGGAACGGGACACTATGAATTCATACGAATGCCATTCGGACTCACTGGAGCCCCAGCAACATTCCAGAGAATAATGAATAGTGTCTTGACTGGCCTACAAGGAGTCGACTGTTTTTGTATATTTGGACGATATTGTCATCTACGGAAGAAATTTGACCGAACATGAAATGCGCTTGAGAAGAGTGTTGCAGGCATTAAGAGAAAATCAGCTTAAAATGCAAACAGAGAAATGCCAATTTTTGCGAAGAGAAGTAGTTTATTTGGGGCATACGTGTTCAGAACAGGGCTTTCTGCCGGACCCAGGGAAAGTAGAATGCGTAAAAAATTTCCCAATTCCCAAGAATAAAAAGGGATTGCAAGCATTTTTGGGATTAGCAAACTACTATAGGAAATTTATTCCCAATGCCGCAGAATTACTACTTCCACTAACAGCTTTACTAAAAAAGGATGTTGAATTCGTTTGGACAAATGACTGCCAGAAGTCTGTGGAAGCCCTGAAAGAAGCAATAATAAACCCACCACTTTTGAAATATGCGGATTTTTCGAAACCATTCATACTAGCGACGGATGCAAGCAACGATGCATTAAGCGCAGTGCTTTCGCAAGGTAATCCTGGAGAATACCATCGCGTTGCGTTCGCTAGTAGCGCATTAAGCGACACAGAAAAACGATATTCAACTATCGAAAAATAATTCCTCGCGATTGTTTGGGCGACAAAGAATTTCAGATGTTATCTTTTAGGACGACCGTTCACCGTTTTTACAGATCATAAACCGCTAAAGGTATTGCTAATTTGAAAGACCAAACATCACGACTGGCCCGATTCCGCCATAAACTGTCCGAATATGATTTTGAAATTTTGCTACAAGTCCGGAAAAACAAATTTAAATGCAGATGCGCTAAGCCGACTACCATATACCGAAAACTGCATATCAGTCGTAACTAGAGCACAAAAGAAAGCAACCAAAGAGAACCAATCAGAGAGGGTCGTGATAGAAAATAATATAAAGCAAGAAATAAACGGAGGGCGATCAGAAGTTGAGGATATGGCAACCTTTTTAACGAAACCAGAAGATATCAAGGAGGTACTCAAAAAAATTTCATGACGGACCCCTGGTGGACACAAGGGGGCGATAAAAACATATTTACGAATTCGGACGTCAGTACAAATGGAATGGGATGCAGAGAGATATAAGAGATTATGTAAAAACCTGTCAATCGTGTCAAAAGAATAAATGCTCCAAACTGGACAAAATGCCTATGATAATAACCGACATAGCACATGCACCCTTCGACAAGATATTCATGGATATGGTAGGACCATTGCCGGAAACAATAAGCGGAAACAAATACATTTTAACCTTCATTGACGATTTTTCAAAAATTTTTTATTTGTACTGCCTTGCCTGACGCCGAAGCAGAAACAGTTGCTAAAGCATTCTTTAATGATGTCATAACGAAATTCCGAATTCCAAGGGTGCTAGTGTCTGACAACGGCACTAACTTTACGTCAAAATTATTTAAAGAAGTGTGTAAATTGTTGGGAATTAAGAAAATCGAAACAACCCCATATCATCCTCAAGCAAATGGAGCCCTTGAAAGGAGTCACCGCCCCCTAGCGGAGGTCCTAAGAACTTTCGCGAAAGAGGATGGAAGCAATTGGGATCAATGGCTTAATCATGCTATGCATGTTCACAACAATAGTGTACATTGCGCAACAAAACAAACGCCTTGTAAAACACTTTTCGGATTTGAATCGGATCTGCCAGTAAATTTAAAAGAAAACCAGACCCTCTTTACAATACGGATGATTATTCAAAAATACTAAAATTCCAAATTCAACGAACACATGACATAGTCCGAAATAACCAAAAAATAGCAAAGAAAAAATCGAAAAAATATTACGATACGAAATCAAAAGTACGCGAATTTAAAGTAGGTGACAAAGTTTGGTTGAAGAATCAAAACAGAAAAAACAAACTTTCACCTCTTTGGGATGGGCCATATCCAATTACAGCAATTCCAACACCGGTGAATGTAAAATTGAGCATAAAAGGGAAGGAAAAGACATTTCATAATAACTTGATAAAGGGGGGAAAACACGTCAAGTGTACCAGGTGGAAAAATTTTTCTCTCCGATTTCGATGAAAGTTGGTGATGATGTTGTGCTGTTAGAGTACAAAATTTGTGCAAAAGGAGGGTAGTCAAAACGAAGCGGTTGCTGAGATATAGGTCCTCAAAGTTTATGATTTTTTTCTAAATGACTTTTTTCGTTCAATGATTATGGGTAGAAGGTTTGGTAGATGTAAAAAACGTTTTAATTGTCCTTTTTATGATAAATTGTCCGAAATTTCCAGAAAAAATATTTTGGCATTTTTAAACGAAACTTATCGATAAAAAATCGATTTTAATTCTTAAATTTTAATTTTTGCACAAATCGGCATTTTTAATATTTTTTTTAATAGACTATAAATAAAGCTTTTTTATTTACCTTTTCAACGATATGCATATGTTGATGGTGAATCAGTCATTTGTGGGTCAATTCGTCGTTTGTTTTAATTTTTTTGTTTTAAAAATTCTTGGAAATATTTGTGAGGAATTTTGAAACGAAAAGTATCTAAGTTGAAGTTGTTCTCCGTCAACTGGAATTAAAAGAATGGATCTTTTTAGTTCCTGGAATCGTTTTCGCTAATTGAAGCGTGGTCTTAAATGGTTTAATGATTCTTCGTAAATTGGATTGAACTGAAAAAAAATTTAGTCTCTTTACAATTCTCTCTAGCCCAGGAATAAAAGTCTCGAATTTAGAATTTGGTTTCTGAAGAGCTTGTAAACTCGCTCGTCTTGCAATCTTTTTAAATTTCCTCCAACTCCATCGCATGACCTTTGCCATGTGCTTGCATAAAAATGCCCACTGTGGGTATGCCGAAGTCCTTTCCATGTGAAGCAGATTTTTAAAATAAAGGTTTTTAAATGTTGTGCCGCTCCGTCCGAAAAATACAAAAATGGTATGCATAGTATTTCTTTTAAGTAGTTCAACACCACCTTTTGAAAGGTGTAAACTGCAGCTGTGTCATGGGTGAGTTATTTGAAATACTGTATACTTCCGTGATTTACGCCGTGATCATTTTATAGTAAAAAACAACAGTGAAATTGTTAGTTGACATTTTCCATGGAACGACTGCGCAGCATTTTGTGCAATATATGCATAATTCTCAGCAAAATCGCACGTAATAAGGACTTCTCCCTCTTTAAGGTTCTGTTTGTTGTGTTAAAAAACTCTGACTGCTGCTTAGCAATGAATGAATGGGGCTTTAGGTTATGGAGGCGATCACAAAAACTCTTCTACAAGTTCTTCCACCTCCGAGGTCATAGAACGCAATGTGCTTCGGTAGTTTGTTGAGCTTTGGTAGTGAAGTTTTCCATACCCTGATCATATAGAAGTGATTTTAAAAAGCTTAAAATTTCCACACCTGGACATTTTTTGCATTGATTTAAAAAGCACTTGAAGAAGCGCTTGCACACGTCAATATGTTAATGCATCGTGGTATATTCGAAGCATATTCTATTCCACAAGTCAAGCTTTTAAATCTACTTCCAACATTAGCCTTACATTTTCATGGTAAACACACACACATACGGTATGAGTTCACTTGACCCTGCCAAAACGCAGTTACGTGGTCTTAAATGAGCAAATTTTGAAAACCCTATTTCAATTTCGGGGTATCACTTTTAAATTTCGCAAAAAGTTAGAAAATTGCATAACACAATTTCTTGGTGAGCTGAACGCGAGATCCATCAGCTTGTTTAATGAAACGCAATCTTTCATCCCTGGAAAGTTCTACTATTATCCTCATGTTCGAAAAAATCAACCACAGTTTTGACTGTACTGAAGACAAAACCCTTTTTTTAGCCAGGCGACGAAAATTCCAATGCTCTTCAACCAATTTAAACCATTAAAAGCACGCTTTCAATTAGCGAAAACGATTCAGGAAACTAAAAAGATCCATTTTTTATTCCAGTTGACGGAGAACAACTTCAACTTAGATACTTTTCGTTTCAAAATTCCTCACAAATATTTCCAAGAATTTTTAAAACAAAAAAAATTAAACAAACGACGAATGACCCCAAATGACTGATTCACCATCAACATATGCATATCGTTGAAAAGGTAAATTAAAAAAGCTTTATTTATAGTCTATTAAAAAAAAATATTAAAAATTGCCCGATTTGTGCAAAAATTATAATTTAAGAATTAAAATCGATTTTTTATCGATAAGTTATCGTTTTAAAAATGCCAAAATATTTTTTCTGGAAATTTCGGACAATTTATCATAAAAGACAATTAAAACGTTTTTACATCTACCAAACCTTCTAGCCATAATCATTGAACGAAAAAAAGTCATTTAGAAAAAAATCATAAACTTTGAGGACCTATATCTCAGCAACCGCTTCGTTTTGACTACCCTCTTTTGCACAAATTTTGTACTCTAACAGCACAACATCATCACCAACTTTCATCGAAATCGGAGAGAAAAATTTTTTCCACCTGGTACACTTGACGTGTTTTCCCCCAAAGCTGAATCATGAAAGAAGCAAGAATAAAAGTTGTAAGCATTTTCTTTGAACAACTATCATTGTTCCAACTCAAACCCATCACAAAGCAACAGTCAACTAACAAGTGCAGTCAACTTTTGGACGTAACCATCGGAATGACATCAAGAATAAGCAAAATTAATTGGAATCTGGAGACCGTTAGTTCAAATAATTGGCTCAATGATGACCACATTAACTCTTTATTGACGTGGGTAATGGTAAAGAGCCGCGGAAAGAATTAAAAGAAGTAGAAATTGCGTGTTCCAAAAACACCTGCAGACTTGCAGTTAACCAACAATTTTTCTATTAATTATATAGACGAATCCACAATTTTGATAAAAAACGCACTGCAAGAAAAGATTGAACAAAATTGCGACAAACGCAATCTTACCATAGACAAAAATGCGCTCATCTCTTTTTTAAATTGCACGATAAGAATAAAAAATGAAAGCTTTACTAATACTAAACTTGTAATAGAAGAGAAGTACTTCTATCCAGAAGGACAGTTGGTGAAAACCGAATTTAACGACACGATAACATTCGAAGAAATTCGAACGAAAATTTTCAAAAATAGAAAACTCATTGAAGAACTAACGTTTGCATAGAAATATTTCGTACAGTATCAGTGTCACCATAGCATTATTAGCAATAGTTGGAATAATTATTCTGTATTTTTGTTTTTGAAAAACGCAACGTAAAAGTTAAAAGCAATATTACGGTGTGTGAAATGTCATCCGCCAATAGACGACAAAGTATCCGTACGATCAACAGACAATACCGCGAAAAAATCGACAACCCTTCGAAAGCCTGATAGATCACGCAAAGGCACATACAGATACACACACGCACGGTGGGCACATTACAAGAAATCCAAAAGTATTAAAATTTTTTTTTGAAGAAAGCTGCTTCGAACATTTTGCAAGCAAGTAAAAAATTTTTCAGACGCACAACCACTACACCAGTTTTCCAAGAGGTGTTATTCACAGGTGAGTACGTTAGTAAACACTTTAACATATATACTTATCAGCAGCGACGCAATACTCCAATATCCATGATGCTCAAACGATGTGGAGCCTAAAAACCTAAGAAGAATAATTCCATTAAATTTTTTGTCAAAAAAGAGGCTGCATTGGATCAACTCACAGGAAGGGGGCAGGAGCCCCCTCTTCTTCCGTTATGTGCCGAGAAATGAATCCCAATAACGCCCACAAAACGCTAAGCCAAGCTTCAGGTAAGAACATTGGAATGAATCCTACATAATTTGGCAGTATTAAAATTCTGGTAAAAACGAACAAGTTCAAACTCACCGAGAAAAATTTCCCTGCTCACATCAACCGAACGACATAAACTAATTCAAGCCTTGCGAAAGCGCATCAAGCCCAACAGAAATTTTTGCACATTAAGCAATTCCGAGATAAGCCAAGGCGACATGAAAACCAAAACAGGCAGAGAAGAAAAAGTATTTTTGTTTTGTTTTTTTGTTTCCAATAACCAAGCTAAACAAAATTTTCAAACAAATGTGCACATATTTACAGATCGAAAAAGTATTTGCATGAATGGTCAATACATGCATGCACATGCTTACAAATGACGACATAAGTATAGCTGAAGTTTTGAACTTATGTCGCGCAACCAAACAAAAGAAAAGACAGACAGAAATGCTTGCACCGTTTCTGAAATTGAGTCATCTTCCATTCACAAAAACTTTTCTGAAATTGAGTCATCTTCCATTCACAAAAAACTTTTAAAAATTACGTTCACAAAACGAATTATAAAATCGTCATTTTTCTAATAATTTCCAACCAAAATTAAAATAAAAAACAAAAAAAAAAAATTTATAAAAAAATAGAAAGTAATTGCAATTGAATTGACAGTTGCACATACTTTCGATATAATTATAAGATAAAAGGTTTTATTCAAACCTTCCAAAAAGAGGGGAAGGGAGCTATTAAAATAAGAATTTTAAACTCAAAATTGCCAAATGGAAACTATGATTACAAATGAAAAATTATTTTTGAAACTTCTAATTATATAAAAATTTGGAGAAGCGTTAATTCGAGTTAAGTACATAATATGAAAAAAAAAATAAGATAAAAACAAAATATAACTAGAGTTAAGAGAAAACAAAATATATATAAATATAGTGAAATGCATAAAATGAAAAAATATAAATATATATATATATATTGTAGTAGCTCTATATTCAAGTAAGAATCTCAATTTAAATAATGGATTTAAATTAAATTCTGAATTAACAATGTTAACTAAAATATGCATATACATATATTATCAAGGATGTAAAATTGGATAAGTAGAGAAATTTATATAAGATTCACAAACTAAAGCCTAGGAAAAGGAAAATTTTAGATAGTTTGTCAAACACTGAGATCTGCACGACTTCACCGTTACGTAGCAGCCGAAAATCTTGGACTCACCGATGAGAACTTCACTGAAACACCAGCATTACGAAAACGACGGTAATATATTTGCAACAAGTCCAGACGCACTAAAGATCACCTGAAGATTGATAACTGCATACAACAAATTCGAAAAATACAACAAAGTTTTAACAACTCTGGCGCAATCCCAAACATCGTTGGCATTACCATCATGACCTATGAAAGCACTATGCGACCTATGATCACTGCTCTTCCAATTCAATTATCGAGGGCCAACCTATGCTGCCTGCTGATATTTTCCGCAGCAAACCCTTGCGAAGCATAACACAATTGACGAAATACGAACCCGTCACTATGCTCGTGACTTTTCAGAAAAGGGGAGGGATGTTGTGAGTCACTTCTACCGAAGTCACGTCACACTGCCGGCACTAAGAAGAAAATAGCAAAGTGTCATCAATAATGCGGAAACGAAGAAACGATAGCGATCGGGTGCAATGTGTCAACAAAGCTCGACGGTTGAAATATGAAGCTATCATATTCAAACAGTGGTCAGTGGGCCAAATGCAGAATTGGGTCACCAATTATTACTTAATAGTGCAGCAACATGGAAAGAGAACTGGGTCAGCGCGACAACAACAGCCAGCGGAAGAAATAGAACGATGCAGAGACGCAGAAGAGCACACTGGAAATGATCGACTCGAGGAAAGTGCATGCAAAGCACTTTCTGATTATAAAAGCTGATCATCGAGCAACGGAAAGGGACTTGCATTTTGGAATCGACAAGTACACTATCAGATCTCAACTTTGGCGCACCTACTTACGAGCCAGGACGACAAAGTGTGGATCTCCGTGTTAGCTAGGGATTAGGGCAGTAAGTAAGCTAGAATAGAAACTATTAAAAGGACTTTAGTAAATAAACATTTTTATAACCGAATAAAGTCAGTGTTTTTATTTGGGAAAGTACGGAGTCCTTATTGGCGCTTTACGCAGGTCCTTCCCCCAGCACGCACAACACCCTGGATCGATATGTCGCAAAAACTCGACGCCTCGTCCAAGAGGTAGGGATGGGTCATTTTGGAGCTTTTTCAGCTCATCTTGACCTTTTTTAGCTTGAAAATTTACAGTGCAGAGCAGAGAATTATTGTACAAATCAATGATGTGATGAATTAAAATATAATATATTATAAAATAAAATAATTGAATGTTAAGAACAACGATGAAAAACGATTCCTGAAGTATAAAAAATTCATTTTCTTCAAAGTGTATCAAGGCTGAAAAAAATGTTACGCTCTCATCTAGCTTCTTCATCCAACACAGCTCCGTTTCCTTGACGTTTTCCACTAAACCGAGACCTCCACGCATAGAAAAAATTTTTCTCGCTCACTTCACACGTATGCCTTACGCTCTTTCTTTAGTCGGTAGCAATCGCCCGACGAAAACACTTCAGCGGATCTGCGCAACCTTTTTTTAAAAAACACTTAAAAAATATTTTATCAAAAATGGAATGCAAAGCCTACATTATGATCCCAAATGCTTTTGAGAAATTTCTTTAAGGGTTTTTTCGTTTTTCCCATCAACTTAAATTTTGTGAACAAATTTTTTCAGATTTGAAATACATTTTTCAAAGCAGCGCAAAACATTTAAAAAGTATTCTTTAATAAGAAATTGTCGCGGTGTGGTAGACATTGAAAAATGCATTGAACATGACACCTTTTATAGCCGAATAATTGTTATTTGTTAAGCTTTTCCACGCTAGAAATCTTTAATTTCATCGATTTATGAAAACTATTTTATTTTTTACTAACAACTTATGGAAACTCAAAACTTTATTGAGCGCACGCAATTAGTGTTGAAATTTTTTTCAGCGCATTCGCTCTCTTGCTCACTAACACAAATGCCTTTCCATTTTGGAGATGCCTGCACTAAACTGAACGAATTTTTGGCTCTCAGCTTTGCTTCTCATTTGAGAGCAATTTTGTGCTTACGCTCTTTTTGCTTCTAGCTTGCTTCCGTGGCCGGCACTGCTTATAAAGTAAGGACCGCATAGGCGGTACTTCTACAATGGGTCACCGCAAAACGCAAAAGAACTGCACCCACTTCCTGCTGTACCATGTTTAAAGACCATATGGTCAACCTTTCTTGTATTCCAACCCACAAAATACTGCCAATTTCATCCAATATCTGGTGAACTTTCTAGTGAAGGTTTGGCTAGGAGTCGCGGGTGCACCACACCCGTAACCGTAAGAGGAAGAAGAAGCCATATATGTACATGCAATATTTCATTCGACTCATGTTTTTAAGCGTCATATTTTCGGACTCATAAATCTAAGCACTCCGACGACATCAACTGGAATGTCCGGCCAAATTTAATCAATAACAAATTTGAAGATTCTAATTGCACTCATATTTCCCGTATTAAATTTGAATCTATTATCTTTGTATACCTATTTAATTAAGATATTCTCACTTCTCATGAAAATTTCTAAAATTTCACAAAGCTTTTTATGCAAACTACGTACTTCTTTTTATTCGAAATAATTAAAAAAGATGAACTTCTGTTTCTGAAGTCAAAGAAAGTTTTTAACACGTTGACTGTCTTCTTTTGTTGTGTCTTTTCTGCTTTCTCTTTTGGTGTTATTTTTTCTATTCTGTTTTTCATTCTAAAGAAAGAAAAAAAATTCCAACGTTTCAGGATTTTATAATTCTGTTCCTTTTGCGTTATATTTTCATCCCGGAACATCTTCAAAGGACAATGAAAAATAAAATGAAGAAGAAGTTTTAAATAATAGCAAAACTTTTAATTTACGTGACCTTTTAACTTAAGATTTATGATTCAGAGCAAAAGAAAGAAGAAGAAAAATTGTAAAACTGAACGAAGCAACCCTGACAATTCATGAGAAGAACAATGTTCCCTGCTGTGTAAATTAGTTGAAAAGTAACCACTTTGCGGTACCAAGAACATTTCTGCCAACAACAAAGCAAAAGTGTTTGATGTTATCACTATTTGAAAGACTTAGGTTTGCACTTTAACCCTTTGGCCTTTGACAATTTTCTACCATCTTTTACAGTTCTTTCGTCGTTTTAACGAGATCATTGGAATTTGAACTGAATTATATTTGAATTGAGAACTAAGAATCCAATAATCTGGGTGCATGAACTACTTAGGTAAATTACGTTAAATTACAATTAAAGATAATTATGCATTGGGGTATAATATTCACAAAAACATATTAAAAAGGAGTTTAAAAAAGCCACAATATTTTTCTCTAAACCTTTCACTATAAATCTATATTAAGCCGCAATGGATTAACTAAAACAAGTAAGGGTGTTATAGACAACCGAGCCTGACAATAAAATACCCGACACAGACCCACATGTTTAAATAATTTTTGAACTACGACCGAAAAACAGGACCACTAAGAAAGAATAATCAAGAGGGTTTTAAGGCCATTAGGGGCCCCATATACCGACTTTTGTTAAATTTCTTTATGAAAACCGCCCTTTGCCACGCCCAAATTATCATTTCCAATCCTAATCGGAGGCTTAGATATACGCTCAAATCCTAAGTTTCATTGAAATATTTGGAAAAAATCCGATTTTGAGGCAGTTTTGAGATTTTTGTGACAGACCCTAGTACTGGAGGTACCCTGAATAATGGACTGACCAAGAAAATATTTTTGGCAGGATGTTTAAGGCTACAAAGGAAGTATAAGTGCCAATTTTCGTTCAAGTCCCATTTGAATTTCGGGTGTAGGGGATAATTTTTGAAAAACTCCCTTCTGCCACGCCCCCTTTTAAAATTTTTGTAAATCGTATTATTTGCCTTGAAACATGTTCAAATATCAAATTTTATTAAGATATCTTGAAAAACTTCGATTTTAGAGCAGGTTTTGTGATTTTCGTAACAGACCCTAGTACTGGAGGTACCCCTAAAAATGGTCCGATCAGGTCCATTCTCGAACTTGTTCTTACTCATGTCCCCGTGAGCACGCATACCAAATTTTGTGGCGATAGCTCAACTCCTTCGATAAGAAAACTGTATACAAACAGACGGACAGACAGACAGACGGACGGACAGATATACATGTCTAAATCGAATCTCCTGGTGACGCTGATCATTTCTATATATATTTTGTATGGTCTATTTCGACTAGTTCTGGGTGTTACACACAACCACACAAACGCAATATACCCTCGACACAGAGTGTGTCGGGTATAAAAACATTTTTGGTATCAAATACCCTGGTGGATAAGTATTTTAAAAAGAACCATTTGGGAACTAAGAAAGCATTAAATTGCAATGATGGTAATGGAATTTCAAATAGTAGTTTTTTAGGGATATAATGACCAAATGGTGATGACAGAGTTAACAATCACTCTTCTCAGACACTATTTGATTCAACAAAAATATTTTGAACAAGGGCAGGAGTTCGCAGCAGTTTGCGGTAGTTTGCAAACTAGAAACTCCTGCAAACTGCGAAAAGAACAACTTGGTGTACAAAGAGACAGAAAATGCGCATGTATAAGGCTCATTAACTGTCTCAAGTGTTAAAGGGTTAAGACACATCATTTCGAAATGACTTAAAGACAGTTTATTACACTCAATAAATATCACAAATCGCTCATATATACGAGTATTTATGTTGTAATTTTCTATCTTATCTCAGACAATTTCGAAGCTTTAAAGCTTAGAAGTTTATTGTGAAGAAAATTTTTCTATTGCAATAGAATTAAAGCGTGCTTAGCTTCGTTCCAACAAATGGCAATCATGGCCTTAAATTGCTCCCAAACTTCAATGTCAGTACTCAACATTGAATTCTACAAAAAATCTCATTAGCTCTGCGCTTTTTCGTAAATATCGATATCAATCAATTATCTGAATAAACCAACAATTGAATAGAATCGAATAGAAAAAAAAAATTAAAAATAATCAACCTTCTAAAAGTCCAGTTACATGAGAACGTTAACTGCCTTTAACAATTTGCATAGCAACAAAGTTCAAATCCCTGCGGGCCTTAACAATAGAATTCTGTTCTTTTTTTTTTTTTAGAAAAAATATTCCCCAATAAAAAATCGAACCAAAATAATTTTCATTGTATTTTTCTAAGCTCTGCAAATTCTTACAGAATTCGAACAACAGAATTTTTTATTCATCCATTGGCATTTTTTTTTATTATTTCGTTATATTGAATGGCAAGACCAAGAGTTAAGAGCTGAGAGCTGAACTAAAATCCATTGCAGCGTAATGACTGCAGTACAGCTCAATACGAACTGAATGATGTGTGTTCAATTATTTATGTCAATGGAGTCAATAAAACTCGTTCATGTCTTTTCCTTTTGCAAGTGCCAAAATGTCATGAACTTTGACTGTTTAATGTAGCTGATAAAAGCTGTTCTGAACCGCAAACAACAAATTAGAATTTACAAGAGAGCCGTTTTGGTTGGCGGAGAGATCGAGGTATTGGGTTAAGCTTTGATTGTCTTATATGTTGTAAAAAAAGAGGAACGTACAAATCCATCTACGCTTTCCGAAGGATTAGATTAAAATTCTTTGAATTTAGTTCCATGAAAATCCATCACAATTAAGCTCCATTTAGAAGTTCATATTCTCAATCTATGATTTCTAATTAATGCAGTCATTGGAGGATATTTTACTCTAATATGTGCTCCTTCGGTATGTGATTTTGGGCTCATGTTGGACGAACTCGCAAGAATTGAAGCATGTTCATTTTGGACTCCTAAATTAGCTTATTATGAGCAGTGCCGGCCACGGAAGCAAGCTAAAAGCAAAACGAGCGTAAGCACTCGAATGTGCACAAAATTGCTCTCAAATGAGAAGCAAAGCTGAGAGCCAAATAATCGTTCAGTTGAGTGGAAAACGTCAAGCGAGACGGAGCTGCGTCGGATGAAGAAGCTAGAAAATGAATTTTTTATACTTCAGGAATCGTTTTTCATCGTTGTTCTTAACATTCAATTATTTTATTATATAATATATATAAATTCATCACATCATTGATTTGTACAATAATTCTCTGCTCTGCACTGTAAATTTTTAAGCTAAAAGAGCTCAAGATGAGCTGAAAAAGCTCCAAAATGACCCATCCCTACCACTTGGACGAGGCGTTGAGTTTTTGCGACATATCGATCCAGGGACATATCCAGTTCTAACGAACAAAATTTTTCGGCTCTAAGAAAAATTTAATCAATTTTGTATGAAAACATCCACAACTGTTTCTCGCTGTGTAATGTGCACGCATACAAACGCATTTAGTAAATGTAGTGGTGGACGGCACTGATTATGAGGGCTCAAACTCCGAATAAGGATTCAAAAATTTATCATTTTGGACTCCAAATGTTTGCTGGGATATTAAAGAGATATTTTTATCTAAATGAAATGCTTTGAAATATGTGTGTAATTTTATCTTTGTTCTTTCGTTATGACCTTCTGTATAATTGGAAAGTTCACAAGAGAATAATAGAAAATGAATAGAGAAAGGAGTAACATGTTGATTTTTGAATAATAATCCCAGTCGGCTGTTCGTTTTGGCATTAATTTCTTCTTCTATGAATTCATTGATGGGCGCAAGTGAAAACCGTAGCAACCATAGGGGCAAGAGGGGGCTTTGCCCCCCACGCATTTTTGTTTTTGCCCATGAATAAAATTGAAAAAATAATTTTTCCCCCCACGCAAATTGGAAAAATAATTTTGGTCCCTCACGCAAAACAGAATTGCTACGGCACTGTACCATTTCCTATGAGAACGCGATGTTAATATTCAACAATTAATCCCACAATAGTCCATACACCGAGAGAAATAACAACAGTTAAATCAACTACTTAGAACAGTTAAAGTAAGAGTGGTCAAATAAACTGTATTCCGCGTTAAATGCACTGAAAAAGGCAATCAAATGAACAATTGAAAAACAGTTACTTTTTATGTTCAAATTCGCTTTCGTTCGCTCAGACGTATAAGTTCGCATTCTGATCAATCGTCTCCGGAGGTTTCGATAGCTCAGTGCTTTAAACTGTGACTCGACAGTCGTGAGCTTCGGGGTTCTATCCCCGCTGGCGGCGGGAATTTTTCTGAATTTTTGTTTTAATTACAGTTTTTTTTTTTTTTTTGTTCAGAGTGTAGTTGTTTTGGAAGACAAAAATTTTCTCCTAAATTTTTAAGGTTTCAATTTAGTTAATTTTTTTTTTTAATGGTTCATTTTCAAGCAAAAAATTTTGGGAGTGAAACAATGCCTTAAGCACGTTCCCCAAAGCTTGAGCAACCACAAACTCAAGTGAGCATTTTGACCAACAAATTAAGTTCGTTCGTTTAGCGGAATGATTAAGACGTTCGCCCAGAGAAGTGGAGGTCAGCGGTTCAAGGCTCGGCTGAGGCGAGAAAATTTAAAGAGATGAAAGAGAAAAAGATTTAAATAGAAACAAATAAATAAAGGAAAAATATAAAAATTTAATAAAAAAAAAAAAAAATATTAATAAAAGAACATAAAAAAAAAGTCAAAGCAAAAAATAAATTATTTTTTCCCAGTCGCTGGTGACAGTTGATTTAACCGCGAGACAGTTATATCAACCATCAGGTAGTTATATCCTTATTGGCTGTGTTTGTACTGTTGAATTGACCGCTACTACACATAAGCTAACAATTAACGGTGAACTCGGTTATTTTAACCTGCTTTTTCAGTTAATATAACTATCTTTTTCTCTCGGTGTAGAAGCTATTGTGGAAAAGTTGATCGCTAAGCCTTACACCTTCCGACTGGGATTATAATCGATTAAAATCACATTGATGATTTTGCTGGAAGAAACGAAGCGTAAAAATTACGCATAGGATTATTTAAATACTTCTCGATTTCAAAAATTAAATAGAAATTCCTGTTATGCAAACTCAATGAAAGTATCTACGCATTTGCAATAGCAATAGAAGAAAATGTTTAAACGTGATTTTTACATAATTTTTTGATTTCATTTTAATTTTGTTTTTTTTTTTTTAATTCAACCATAAATTGCTGTGGACAATTAACTACAACTTGTTGAAATTAGATAAACATTCGTTTTCATGTTTAAGCAAACTTCGAACATTTTGTGCTGCATCTCGAGTTTTACAATGGCGAAACATAAATTCTCTTGCTTAACGTTAACATCAATAAATCTTGTTAAAGTGTTACTAAATTTCGAGTTAACGCCAATAGAACCGAATTTTCCGTTGGCACTTTACATAAGTACACATAAATTTTAGGGAACAGAGAGAGAGAGAGAGGAAGCTTAACATGGCGAATACAATAAATTAAGACGCATATCGGCTGAGCGCTCTGTGGAGGAATTTTTCGAGTATGTAGATGTGGCTTCTCTAAGAAAGTTACGATGCCGACGTCGATGCAGAGGGGAAAAAGGAAAGAAGATCAATATTAATTTAATATTTTGATGTACTTAGAATCGAATGAATTAATAACATTTAATTTTCTTAATGTTTCCTGATGGGTTTCCTTTGGGCTAAGTTCGATGGTAATAGTTAAAAGTGAGCTACAAGGACATTTATGTATATAAAAATAAACATTGGGACTTGTATTTCGAAATAATGTTTTGGATGTTCGATATGTTCATGTATCGATCTGCGAACTTTTTTGCCGTTGAACCCCTAGATGAATCCTGTGCACTTATTCTTCATTAACAACCGATTGCCACACCCACTACCACACCCACTGCCACTGCCACACCCACTGCCACACCCACTGCCACACCCACTGCCACTGCCACACCCACTTCCACACCCACTGCCACACCCACTGCCACACCCACTGCCACACCCACTGCCACACTCACTGCCACACCCACTGACATTTAATAAATCATATCTCTTTAAAAGACCCTGAGGATGGTATGAGCTTGAGACGAATCACAATGTTAGTCAGAAGGGGAGGGAAAAAGTTTACTGGGTTAGTAATCCCCAATGAAATATTCACTTCAAATCTTTCGTCTATAATTCTCAAGTAGTTTAAGATTTTTTTAAACAGCTTTGAAGCTTGCTGAAGTTCCTTTCACAAGAGTCTTATAGATTAGATTTTACGCGGGAAAGTGAAAAATGCTTATTGCGGTGGGTTCCCAAGACCATGGTGAAGAGAACCAAAATGGAATCGGCTCCTGAATGACAAATATAGTTATAAATGGGTCCGATTTATACTAGAAAATTCTGATTAAAGAATTGCCCACATTTGTCTGCGAGGAGGCAACGGGGAGTGTGCTTTTCAATCACAATTGCCTACACTGAACAAACTTAACCATGATTTTTTTTAAAAAGGTCGCATTGTTATTCACAGTTTTTTTTTTGATTTTCGGACAAAACAGAAATTTCAAAAGAAAAATGGTTGAGTCAACAAGATTTTTGGTTGATTTGAAAGGAAATATGTTTAATTACAATTATTTTCGTTCGGTATAATTCTCATTTGGTTTATAAAATAAGACATATAAGATATGTATTCATCTTAGAACTTTGTTTAAACCATACAATACTACAAGCGACACTCTCTAAATTTTTTGAATTTGCTTGTAGGTATGATAAGAATATGCGGGTGCGATAGAGACAGAGAACAGTTTACATGAGTGCGACTGAAAAAGATAGAGTTTTGTCAACGACTGCTGTGGTGAACAGTTCAACAGCCCTGCAGGAAGTATGAGTAGTTAAGCTCTAGCGTTTTACTAGTTCAAATTCCACCAGCACTGGTTCTTCTTTATACTCCTGGTTATGTATTACTCTGTACAAAATTAACATTGCGTGTGGGCTAAAAATCACTAATTGTACACTTGAACTAACGCTTTTTTAGTGATTTGGGAACCAATTGGGAAAATTGGGTATAGTAAAACACTAGTTCCTTTGAAAGATTATTGACCATATTTTGTGGTTTTTTGGTTATTTTTGCTCTAAAATTTTTTGAGCCTCCAATACGCAATATTTAAAAGACACCGAATTATTTTTCGTGTTTGTTTTATTTACAAAAATATTTGTAATATATAAAGATAGATTTTATTTTTGATTTCGGAGCACCAACGCTCTTTGCAACAACTATATAATGGCAACTCTTATTACTGACACGAAAAACCATTTTTCCATGCAATACTAGTCGGAGTTTTATACGAAGCTCTACCCCTCTTTGCACTAGTTCTTTAGTTTTGGTGAAAGTACTAGTTGCATCCAGGCAATATACCTCACACTTCCTAGAGGGTAATAAGCATTGAGCTCTGCTGTGTTGAAAGTCAGATTGTAATGTCGATGTGTGAGTTCATATGTACACAAATCGTGGTGAAAGTCAGTTTATTTTATGTGAATGTGTTAACTGTGGGCAAAGTCAGATTGTGAATGGGCAAAGTCGGTTTATACAAGCTCCCCTCACCCGTCTTAGTGATTTTGGGAAGTGTCGCTTGTAGTATTGTATGGTTTAAGCAGTGCGAAAGCAGTCACACGAAAGTGACGGAGTGACGAAATCTGATGAAGTCCATCCGATGGCTATTTTTGGGGTTATGTTCAGCAGAGGGCTCTGTGGCCATTTGCTTTGAACGTTAAGTTTATTTGTTTTGACATTTTTTTTCTTTTATGGGCATTTTA